>OU342735.1:84418295-84643861 GCA_910589765.1 Avena atlantica | reverse complement strand
GTGCCACTGAGGCATACGTGATGTTGATCCGGCCTTCGCAGAAGTCCTGGCATTCTTGAGATGAAGTTCGATGTAGGGTTCGCAGCATAGAAAACAAAAATTTTCCTACGATGGGAACAACTATGTTCCAAGATCTATCTACTAGATACAAACAACGGGCGGATGTATATCCGTAGAGAACATACCCTTGAAGACCGACAAAGCTTAACGAGTACAAACTCGTGGTTGATGTAGACGATCTCTTGCCGATCTCAAGATCGAGGAAGTCCTAGCGCCGCAAAACAGCAGCGCATCCGTGCTCGCACACACGTTCGAGGCACCGAGCAACCTCCGCCTCCTCGCTCCAGCGATGCAGCGGAAGCACAACTCTTTCTTGCCGAATAGCCACCGGGAAACATGTATCTCGCTAGTCCGAGACCATGGGGGATAAATTTAGAGGGGGAGAGAGATCCTTCACGAGGAGGTGTGAGTGAGAGAGAGGGAGGGGGCTCCTTTTATAGGGAGAGGGGGGGCACCCAAGGGGCCATGCGCCCAGCCATGGGGCTGCCCCCTCCCCCTCCTTTCATTCATGTGGGTGGACACTCCACTCACACAAAAGCCTTTCAATTCCCTCCACTCAAAAAACCCACTCAATTCCCATTAAATTTCCACCAAATTTAATTCAACTCTCATTAAATAAAACTCCTTTTATTTATTCAGAATTTTGTCAATTACTTTAATGACAAACATTCACATATAACCCCTTGGAGTATTTCATTTCACATGCAGAAAACACTTTCTGTAATTTCACCCGAAAACCCGTTTCGGTATCTAGTGAAATAAATTCCTGCGCTTGTTATTCTTTTCGGCATGAAACTTTTGCTCCAAATGGATGTCGGTGTCTCTTAAGTGTGTCACCCTACGGTTCGCGAATAATGCGGACATGATCGAGACCCCTCTCGGATCAATAATCAGAAGCGGGATCTGGAGACCCATACTGACTCCCACACATTCAACGATGACTTTCTTGTGATCGTCGGAACCTTTTACGCTAGTATCTTAATCCTTTGTTTCGCGATATATTACATGTCCGAGATTCGATCATCGGTATCTCCATACCTAGTTTGATCT
Source organism: Avena atlantica (assembly GCA_910589765.1). Lineage (NCBI taxonomy): Eukaryota > Viridiplantae > Streptophyta > Magnoliopsida > Poales > Poaceae > Avena > Avena atlantica. The sequence continues at coordinate 84,642,751 of OU342735.1, read as the reverse complement.
CGTTACCGACATGCACTCTTTTCTCGTTCCCGTGATATATAACATTCTAGTGATCAAATCACTTGCTTGCAAGCTAATCAATGTGATATCACCGAGAGGGCCCAGAGTATATCTATCCGTCATCGGGATGAACAAATTCCACTCTCGATCCATGGGCCTCAACATAACACTTTAGTAGTTCTGAATCCATCTTTATAATCACCCTGTTACGGTGTGTGACGTTTGATGTTATCAAGAAACTCTTCCGGTGTTAGTGATTGACATGATCTCATGGTCTAAGGATTAGGATCACTTCGTAAGATGTTATAGCAATATAAACTCAATGACTTTGATCGTAATGCTATACTTCGGATGAATGTTCATCACACCATTACACTAATGTTGTGACCCCGTTATTAACAACATCCAATGTCCATGATCAGGAAACCTTGATCATCTTGTTAATCAACGAGCTAGTTTATGAGAGAGGCATAACTAGGAACTTCTTTTGTTTATTAAACACACATGTATTAACGTTTCCGTATTAATACAATTATAGCATGCAAAATAAACATTTATCATAAATAAGGAATACGATAATAACCACTTTATTATTGCCTCTCGGGCATATTCCCTTCAGTCTCCCACTTGCACTAGAGACAATAATCTAGTTTGAGAACTTTGTGTATTGAACACCTATGGCTTTCTGGTGTTCCAAATACGCAATTGCAAGTGGTTAACATAATCTACGGATCTGACGCTTCAGGTCCGTGTGTATTTGCATGTCTTTGCGTCTCCACGCATCACTCATTCTCCAATGAGATGGCATTGTATAAATTTGGTCTTTTGGTGAGACCTTTAGTTCCTTTGGGTTAAAACACATTGATACTATTGTCATACAATATATCTTTAGTGTTAGCCCGTTGCGAACCACACCTTAGTTTGATAACAAACTACTTGACACAAATTCCCTCCTTTGCTGCTACTATAGCAGTCATATACTTAGCCTTTGTTGTAGTATTCGTCACAATATCTTAACTTTGGAACTCTTCCAAATCCATCATGGAATCTCCTTTCCATTACATTGTGCCACCCATAGTTTAAATTGAGATAAACTTAATTTGTACCTTGTGACAAAACTAGTATCAATGTAACGCTTTACAATGAACTATTTGTAATTGTTTGTCACCTCTACACAAATATATTCTTAGTTCTTCCAAAAGATCATAAGAATATCCTCACTATCGTCCAATGATCATTTTATGATTCATTCTGGTATATGCTCATAACACTTAGAGCATAGGACATATCTGGATGTGTACATATCATGGTATGATTGATCAAAACATTCTCGTGATTGCACTCATCAAGTGTCAAAGCACTTGAATCTTGTTTCACTTATCAAGTGTCGATACACTTGAATCTTGATTCAATTCCTTTCCATGCGACAAGAACCGTTTCTTGTTGATTCTATATTGAACTCTTTCAATATCTCATATATGCACAACCATATTGCGTTACAGTCTATCCACTATAGACATTCACGCTAAATATTCGGGTTTTGCCTAAGTATTTCATCGAAATGAAATTCTTAACCTTTGTCAATAAAATATACATCATTTCTAATCAACAAGATGTCCTCCACATAATGTATTAGAAATATGTCTTAGCGCTCCCACTTAATTTCTTGCAAATGCAAGCATCTTCATCGTCTCCTGATGAAAACTCTTTTCATCACGGTGAAGATTCCAACTCCGCGATGCTTACTTCAACCATTGAAGTTTGCATGCCCTTTTTAGCATCCTTTGAATTAACAAAACCCTTTGGATCGTGTCATGTACACGTCCTAGGTAACCATTCTATTAGAAGAACTTTGTTTTGTTTATTCATCTACCATATACCAAATTATATGTAGTGGTTGCTACTTTAATCCGTCCAGACTAAATATCGCTATGAAAGATCAAATCTTGTCATAGTCAACTCCTTGAACATTGTCGTAAAATATTTTACGACATGTCGACTATTTCATAGATGTTAAACATCCATGTCTGTTTCTTTATAGATCCAAATACGACCGATAGGTTTTTACACCTTTCCGGAGGGTCTTCCAAGTTCAAAACTTGATTTCTCGTGTATGGAACTATCACGGATTTTATGGCTTCAAGCCATTTGACGGAGTCAGGGCCCATCATCGCTTCTTTGTATGTATTCGGTTCATTATTGTCAAACAATAATGATTTACTCTCAAATCTTAGCATTTGATTGTTTAACCGACCTACTTGGTTCAATAGGAACTTAGATCTCAGTGACCACAACCTTTGAGGCACATAAGCTATGAGCATTATGGCAGCCTCCGGAACATTTTCCGGCGCTGCGCAACTCAGCACATATAGCTAAGGTTCGTTAACCTTATCAAAGTTCTATTGTCCTCCACTTAACATTATGAAAATTCCTTCTTCAAGAAACTTCACGTTTCAAGCGACAAACCCTTTTGTCCTTGGTGTTATGAAGGAATAACCAATTGTTATTCGAAATAACCTACAAAGACATGCTCATCCGACTTCAGTTGTAAACATCTTACTTATGTTTAGCATACCAAAATTTAAGAAATGACAACTTGGGTTTTACCCCAAACCATAACTTCCATGGTGTCATTTCAACGGATCAAGATGGAGCTCTTTTCAGTGTAAAAGCGGTAGTCTCTAAAGCTTTGATCTTTTAAAACATAATGGCAGTTTTATAAATAACACCTTTGATCCAACCATGTCTCACAAGGTTTCATTACAAATCTCAAACACTCCATACTCCTATGGTGTTTCGAGAGATGTAAATCTAGGTGTTTTGCTAAACTTGCAACTCAAATAAATCCCTTTATGATAAAATCATAATTCATTTATTTTCTTGTTACACTTGTAACTCAAATAAATCCCTTTATGATCAAATCATAATTTATTTATTTTTCTTGTTACAATGATTTTCCACTTCATCTTGAAAGTCTTTGAAACATTTTCAAATATTTCATACTTCTTTCTCATTAAGTGAACATTCACTCAAAATTCCGGAGAAAGCATATGAAGTTGAAACCCATCGCTTACGACTACACATAATGGACTACATACATTGATATACATAAATTCCAATAATTTAGTCGTTCGTTCTTCTTTGGCCTTTGAACGAAGTTTTAATTATCACGTGGAAAGTCTCACAAGCGTCACTTGATCAAATCAAAGACTCCAAAAATCCATGAATATGGAGATTCTTCATGTTTTCTTTCCAATATAATTTAAACAGCGATGTCACTTCATAAGTGATCTTTCAATCATTTGTCTTGCGACATTTTAGCATTAGGTTTTATGGATGTGATTTCTTCAACTAGATTTGTAAATCATCCATCTTATATGGAATACGGTAATTATTTGAACAACCTTTGTTCTTATAATACCTGACTCAAATAACAATTATTAAAACAAATCTTGAAGTCAAGCTTTGATGTCAACGAGAAATACAAACAACGGTTTGTTTGTTTTCGATGAACATCATCACATATTCTCTTGCTAGTTACTTAGGCCATTGTGGTTCATGAATTGCGTCATTCCGTATGAAATTTCATATCAACCAATTCGGTATCCAATACCCAAGAACCACATTGTTTAACAAGCAAAGAATACAACCATAACATGTATATCATCCATATACCTAAATTGGATATTTCCAATCTTTTCTTTTCTGCCAAATATATTTTATAGATTCTCTTTCAGCATTTCCTTTTCCTTTTAAAAGAATCTATCAACATCAAAAGTGGCGCCATATACATGACACATAGTCCAAAGTGTGTATATTCAAATAATAATACCTTTGGACTTGCACTTTGAAGTAGATCACCATCATCAAAATGATCGGTATTCTTTCAAAATCCATTCTTTAGTAATCTTTTAGTGTAGTAAACACTTTACATACATCTTCTATTCATCCTTATCATGACGACTTTCATGATCAAGCCAATTTAGCTTATAAAGGAGAATCGTGAGTATAACATTACTTTCCAAAACCCTTTTGGATGATTAGGATGTCTAGCATCTCCAACCTTCGTAAATTCTCATCCAATATGAGAACATATATTATACTCTATCATATTGCAACCAAAACATTGTTTCAGATATCGTTATATCTGCCACACATGATGGTTTCTGAAACAATTCTTTCAGCTCCTAGATAAACTTGATATTAAAACAATCAAGAATCGTGGAGGCAAACATGATACTTAAGATACTAACACTGGAATTGTTACTCTCGATTTAATACCAATTATTAAATTTCACGGAGTAAATAGAGTTTGCTGAAAGTTTGCAATAGGACTTTAAACTTTGATTGACACTCAACACAATACGATACCAGTTCGTAAAGTAAATATCCAGAATTCTATAGTTCTATTATCTCAATTACAACTATGCATAAGGTGGTGAACGAATGCCAATGACTACAACAAATTATGCAAATTCACTTTGATTTAATTTATGATAAATTGAGTTCTACTAATCCAAATTAGAAATGAACTCCCACTCAAAAACGACATCCCTCGTGTCTTTTTGGTGATTACATGAACCAAATCCACTACACCAAGTCCGATCATCACGTGAGTCGGCGTAGCTTCAAAGGCGAGCATCCATATGGTCATCATATCAAAACATATGACTCATGCTTAACCTTTCGGTCCGTGTTCCGAGGCCATGTCTGTACATGCTAGGCTCGCCAAGTAAGAACCTTAGTATTCGCGTGTGTAACTGTCTTACACCCTAGATATGCTCGTGGATTCAAGTACACCCGATCATCACGTGATGTCTTGAAGCGACGAAACATTGTCGGTGCATACTTAAGGAAGAACACATTTTTATCTTGATATCTAAATGAGGGATCATCTTATTATGCTAATAAAACTCCAAACAAGCAATATAAGATGCTATCAAACATCACATGTTTATTAGTGAAATATTATGGTTCCCGCAGATGATCTCTATCATGTGCATCGTGGTATGATCACTATCATACCTATATGTGTAAGTCCAAGGTCTATGGAGATTACACGTTATGTGTGTTGTAAGAGTATCATCTCATACTTCTACTTACAACATCACCATATCATATCACTAGCCCAGCAACAATCTAAACTAGACGCCTCTAATTTATCCATTGCAAATTTTACGTGGCTTAGGGCTTTCGAAGATAGAACCGTTCTTACCTACGAACATGAACCACAACGAGGATAACCAAATTGTTGACAACTCGTTGCAAATTAGATATTGACTATAGTAGGAGAGACAGACACCCGCTAGCCACTTATGCAAAACTAGTTGCATGTCAAGCGTGGAACAGGTCTCATGTGCGAGGACATGTAAAGTTTGTCCGGGCCGCTTCATCCCACTATGCCACCAATATCCAAAGTACAACTAAGAAGCAATAAAATGATCATCATCGCCCACATACTCATATGTGTACTACCCGTGCAAAGTATCTACGCATAGATCCGGCTCTGATACCACTATAGGGTTCGCAGCATAGAAAACAAAAATTTTCCTACGATGGGAACAACTATGTTCCAAGATCTATCTACTAGATACAAACAACGGGCGGATCTATATCCGTAGAGAACATACCCTTGAAGACCGACAAAGCTTAACGAGTCCAAACTCGTGGTTGATGTAGACGATCTCTTGCCGATCTCAAGATCGAGAGGAAGTCCTAGCGCCGCAAAACAGCAGCGCATCCGTGCTCGCACACACGTTCGAGGCACCGAGCAACCTCCGCCTCCTCGCTCCAGCGATGCAGTGGAAGCACAACTCTTTCTTGCCGAATAGCCACCGGGAACATGTATCTCGCTAGTCCGAGACCATGGGGGATAAATTCTAGAGGGGGAGAGAGATCCTTCACGAGGAGGTGTGAGTGAGAGAGAGGGAGGGGGGCTCCTTTTATAGGGAGAGGGGGGGCACCCAAGGGGCCATGCGCCCAGCCATGGGGCTGCCCCCTCCCCTCCTTTCATTCATGTGGGTGGACACTCCACTCACACAAAAGCCTTTCAATTCCCTCCACTCAAAAACCCACTCAAATTCCCATTAAATTTCCACCAAATTTAATGCAAACTCTCATTAAATAAAACTCCTTTTATTTATTCAGAATTTTGTCAATTACTTTAATGACAAACATTCACATATAACCCCTTGGTAGTATTTCATTTCACATGCAGAAACACTTTCTGTAATTTCACCCGAAAACCCGTTTCGGTATCTAGTGAAATAAATTCCTGCGCTTGTTATTCTTTTCGGCATGAAACTTTTGCTCCAAATGGATGTCGGTGTCTCTTAAGTGTGTCACCCTACGGTTCGCGAATAATGCGGACATGATCGAGACCCCTCTCGGATCAATAATCAGAAGCGGGATCTGGAGACCCATACTGACTCCCACACATTCAACGATGACTTTCTTGTGATCGTCGGAACCTTTTACGCTCGTATCTTAATCCTTTTGTTTCGCGATATATTACATGTCCGAGATTCGATCATCGGTATCTCCATACCTAGTTTGATCTCGTTACCGACATGCACTCTTTTCTCGTTCCCGTGATATAACATTCTAGTGATCAAATCACTTGCTTGCAAGCTAATCAATGTGATATCACCGAGAGGGCCCAGAGTATATCTATCCGTCATCGGGATGAACAAATTCCACTCTCGATCCATGGGCCTCAACATAACACTTTAGTAGTTCTGAATCCATCTTTATAATCACCCTGTTACGGTGTGACGTTTGATGTTATCAAGAAACTCTTCCGGTGTTAGTGATTGACATGATCTCATGGTCTAAGGATTGGGATCACTTCGTAAGATGTTATAGCAATATAAACTCAATGACTTTGATCGTAATGCTATACTTCGGATGAATGTTCATCACACCATTACACTAATGTTGTGACCCCGTTATTAACAACATCCTATGTCCATGATCAGGAAACCTTGATCATCTTGTTAATCAACGAGCTAGTTTATGAGAGAGGCATAACTAGGAACTTCCTTTTGTTTATTAAACACACATGTATTAACGTTTCCGTATTAATACAATTATAGCATGCAAAATAAACATTTATCATAAATAAGGAATACGATAATAACCACGTTATTATTGCCTCTCGGGCATATTCCCTTCATTCGATCCGTTGTCGGTGATGATGCTGTGCGGTACGCCAAACCTGTAGACAATGGATTCGAAGAATTTGACGGCGGTTTTGCCCTTCTGGTTGGTGACTGGCATGGCATCTATCCACTTGGTGAATTTGTCGACTGCGACTAGGAGGAAGACGTGTCCCCCTTTCTAGGATTTTGGCAGTTTGCCGATCATGTCGAGGCCCCATTGAGCAAAAGGCCAAGCTATGGGTATGGGTCTGAGTTCGGACCCAGGTGCGTGCGGTTTGTAGGCGAACTGTTGGCACTCGTTGCATCTTCGGACGATGTCCTTCGCGTCGCTTATGGCCGTTGGCCAGTAGAATCCTGCTCGCGGAGCTTTGGCCACAAGGGAGCGGCTGCCTGCGTGGTGGCCGCAGATGCCCTCGTGAATGTCTTGGAGTATGGCTTTGCCGTCGTCGATGGTGACGCACCATTGTAGTACACCCGTGATGCTGCGTTTGTACAGTTCGCCGTTGATGATGGTGAAGGCTTTTGACCGACGAGATATGCGCCGGGCATCTGTCGGGCTGTCGGGCAATTCTCCGTTTATCAGGAACTGAAGGTATGGGTGTGTCCAGGTTTCTTCGACTGCCATGACCTGCATCAGGCTGACCATAGCGACCTCTGTGTCCAGTTTCTCAGGTCCTTCTTGTCCTTCGGGTAGCGTAGCCCCCGAGTGTTCTGCTTCTTCGGTTGATCCTTTGGGGAATTTCCGCTTGATGGATGGCACGTAGATTTGTTCGAGGAACACACCTGGTGGCACCTTTGCGCAAGTGGAGCCGATGTTGGCGAGTCTATCGGCTTCCTCGTTGCTCTCTCTTCCAACGTGCCGAAGTTCGCAGCCATCGAATTGTCCTTCGAGTGCGTTGTAGAGCGCGCGGTATGCGATCATGTTTTGGCGTGTGCGTCACACTCATTCATCGTCTGCTGGACGACGAGGTTGGAGTCACCGTAGATGACCAGGCGCGTTGCGCCGCATATTTTTGCCATCCTCATGCCATGGATGAGGGCTTCGTATTCGGCTTCGTTGTTGGATGCTCTGAATTTCATCCGAAGAACGTACTTCATCTTATCACCTTGCGGGGAGGTCAGTATGACCCCTGCCCCTGCTCCGGCTTCGCGCTTCGAGCCGTCGAAATGCATTGTCCAAGACTGCGACATGTCTGGGGTATCTGGCAGCTGCAGCTCCATCCAATGTACCAGGAAGTCCGGGAGGACTTGAGATTTGATTGTGTGTCGCTTCTCGTAGACGATGTCCAAGGGTGATAGTTCGATGCCCCACAGGGCAACCCGTCCTGTTGCCTCTGGATTATTCAGGATGCTGTTCACGGGTGCCTCGTTGACGACCATCACTTGGTGCTCCTGGAAGTAATGGCTCAACCGTCGAGCCGTCATGAACATGCCGTAGGCTAGCTTCTGGTAGTGGGGGTACCTCTGCTTTGTTGGTGTCAGTACCTCGCTGAGGTAGTAAATTGGGCGCTGGACCCCGTGGGTCTTGCCTTCTTCGGGTCGTTCGACCACGAGTACGGTGCTGACCACCTGATGTGTGGCTGCTATGTACAGCAGCAGGGGCTCGCGCTCCTTTGGCGTGACCAAAACGGGCGAGGTGGAGAGGAGCCGCTTGAGGCTTTCGAATGCGTCATTGGCTTCTGGCGTCCACTCGAACTTCTCTGCTTTATGCAGCAGCTGGTAGAATGGTAGGGCCTTCTCGCCCATACGGCTGATGAACCTGCTTAGTGCCGCTACTCGTCCTGCGAGCTGCTGGACGCCCTTGAGGTTTTTCGGCTTCTCCATTGTCATGATGGCTCTGATTTTCTTCGGGTTCGCCTCAATCCCTCGTTGAGAGATGAAGTACCCGAGCAGCTGACCCGAGGGGACGCCGAAGGTGCACTTTTCTGGGTTGAGTTTGATCCTGTAGCGATCAAGGTTGTCGAACGTCTCGCGGAGATCGTCGATAAGTGTCCTTGCCTCCTTGGTTTTTATTACTATGTCGTCGACATAGACTTGGACGTTGCGACCGATCTGGTCCTTAAGGCAGGCCTGCATGCATCGCTGGTACGTGGCACCCGCGTTCTTTAGCCTGAAGGGCATTGTGTTGTAGCAGAATACTCCGAACGGTGTGATGAACGCCGTTTTTCTCTTGATCTTCGGCCTTGAGTCGAATCTGGTTATAGCCTGAGTAGGCGTCGAGGAAGGAGAGTTTCTCACAACCTGCAGTCGAATCGATGATCTGATCGATCCGAGGAAGAGGGAAGTGGTCCTTTGGGCAGTGCTTGTTTAGTGACGTGAAGTCTACGCACATCCGCAGAATGTCCGTGTCCTTCTTCGGGACCATCACCGTGTTTGCCAGCCACTCGCTTTCCTTGATTTCCCGGATGAAGTCTGCTGCCAGTAATCTGTTGATTTCCTTGCCAATAGCTTCGGCCCGTGGCTCCGACAGTCTTCGGATGGACTGCTTGACTGGCTTGGTGTCTGGAAAGACGTTGAGTGCGTGCTCGGCGAATTCCCTGGGAACTCCTGGCATGTACGCAGGACACCAGGCGAAGATTTCCCAGCGCTCACGGAGGAATTCGACGAGCGCGCCTTCCTATGCGGCGCTGAGGTCATTGGCGATCAGCGTCGTCTTGGAGGCATCCGTCGGATGGACCTGCACTTTCTTGGTGTTTACGGTGGAGTCGAAGGACATGTCAGGTGCGTTCTGCCTTGTGACTGGGGGTAGCCCATTGTCCGTCACCTCGCGGAGCCTTACAAGCTCGTCTTGCATGCCGAAAGACTGGGAGATTTTGTTGAAGTCCCTGTCGCATTGGTCCGATCGGGTGAAGCTCCCGTGGACTGTGATGACGCCCCTTGGTCCTGGCATCTTGAGTAGTAGGTATGCGTAGTGTGGGACGGCCAGGAATCTTGCGAATGCTACACGCCCCAGGATGGCGTGGTATTGCGACGGCCAGTCCACCACTTCAAATTCTAGGCGCTCCTACCGAAAGTTGTCCGGCTTCCCGAAGATGACGTCGAGCCCTATTTTGCCCAGGGGGAATATGCCCTTCCCTGGGACAATGCCGTGGAACGTTGTGTCTGATTGTTCCAGGCTGCATTGCGGGATCCGCATAGCCGCTAGAGTGCTTGCGAACATTAGGTTGATGCCGCTGCCGCCGTCCATGAAGACGCGACTCATCTCGAAGCCTCCGATCTGCGCTTCCAGCACCAGGGCAGCGTGACCTGGGCGAGGGATCTGGCAAGGGTGATCCGCGCGAGTGAATGTGATGCAGGACTCTGATCCGCTGAGGTACTCAGGGATTGCAGGCGGAGTTGCCACGGCCAAGTTGATTTGTCGGGTGATTTTCTTCTGCACCCTGTTTGTTGGGCGTCCCTTCTGGATCATGTTTAGTGCTCCCTTTGGTGGGGGATATGGGACTCCGGTGTTGTTTTGCGCTGGTGCGACTGGTTGGTTTGGGCCTCCAATAGGCGGCGGTGGAGGAGATACGTGTGCTATTTCACCTGGCGCAGGTGCGTTTCCGAACGCAGGAATTGGAGCTTGTTGCCTCATCTGTACCATGCCTTCGCTGAGTTTCTGGAACTCGCGGCAGTCCTTGAGCATGTGGTTGGCTTTCTTTTTGCCATCCTGTTTGTCGATGTAGAAGTGGATGGTGCATGGACCCGAAAGTTTGTCGAATGCTGAGGGTCCGTTGTCGTGGTCGCGGCGTTGCCACGACTGCGTTGGTCGTCCGTTGTCGCGGAAGTTTCCGCTGCGGTATCCTCCGCTGTTGCGGCTGTTGTCGTTACGGCGGTCGGCGTAGCCGGCCGCGACCATGTCGGGTCCATCGCGGTCCTCGTAGACACGCGATCTCCTCTTGTTGCGGCGTTCACGTCTTCGGCCGTAGTCGTCCTCTTCATCTGATTGCGGTCGCTGGATGCAATCTTCGCCGTCTGCCCAACTGTTGGCGATTTCCATGAGGTGGTCGAGTGTCTTGGGCTTTACACGCCCAAGTTCCTCCTTGAAGTCTTGGCGCTTGACGCCGTCCCTGAAGGCGTCGATGGCCCTCTCTTCGGATATGTGTGCTATGGAGTTCTTGGTTGTAGACCAGCGTAGTATGTACGAGCGAATAGATTCACCCGTTCTCTGAGTGCAGGCTCGCAATTCTTCGATTGAGGCGGGCCTCTTGCTGGTGCCTTTGAAATTTCGGATGAAGCTGTAAGCAAGCTCCTCCCAGCTTCGGATGGATCCTGATGATAGGCTGCTGAGCCAGACTCGCGCCGCGCCTGTCAGCTGCAGCTGAAGGCATTGCACGGCGGTTTCTTTGTTGCCTCCGTGAAGCTTGACGGATGACAGATGGTCATTGAGCCAGGATTTTGGGTCTTGTGTGCCGTTGAACTTCGGAGTATCCGAAGGAAGCTTGAAGTTGCGTGGCATCTGTGTTCGCCGAACAGATCTGCTGAAGCATCGGGCCCCGCAGAGTTCTCCTTCGTCTTCATCCATCTCAGATTCAGACGAGCATGCGCGTTTGGCGCGTGCTTTGTCGATCTTGCGCTGTGTAAGCTTGTCTCTGGCGTCGTAGTCGCGTTTGTGGCAGTTGGAGCTCTTCTTCCTTCGAGGAAGATCGTGCTCCTCTTCCTCTTCGGATGAGGGTGTGGGGCTCCGGTCGCGCCTGGCCGGAGCTTTCTTCTTCGGCTTCGCAGGAGCGTCTTCGTGGAGCGCAGCTCCGATTAGTCCTAGTCCGGTGAGTGCGGACCTATGCATGACCCTTTTCGGGTCCCCCTCCGGTGGTGGGTGAGCCGCGAGATACGCAGTGGCTGCCATGATCGCAGCTTGTGGCGTCTTCGGGATGATGTTGCCGTCGGCATCCATATCCATGAACGATGTGTGAAGAGTTCGGGTCACGTCACGACGCTCCTTGGGATCCATGTTTTCCACCCGTGAGCGGTGCTTGTTTCCCTGGTTTCCGTTTGTGCTAGAGCCGGGTGCCATGGCGCAGAGCGCAGCTCGTCGCGCGCTGGACTCGGAGGCTGCTTGCTTGCGCTTGTCTAGCGTCTCCTGCATCTTGACTTGTTTCTTGTGTTCCTCGATGAGGAGGTAGTGGTATGCCATCAGTAGGTCACGTGAGGCGTCTGCAGGTAAGACGATGTCTCCTGCGACTCCACGGCGCGCCTGGACCCATCCTTCTTTGCTAAGTTGGATGACGTGGCCGTTGTTTTCCCTGTTCGGTGGGGGGGACTGGCTTCTTCTGTTTTCGCTGTTTTCGCCGTTTCGGTTGGGCGGCGGGTTAGGTGTTTCCTCGTCGCTTTGGATGACTGCGGCACATAGATAGCGCTTGCAGATTGCTCGGCTGCTGCCGCAGCTTTCGGATCCGGAACCATAGGTCCCTTCATCCGAAGGTGGATCACATAGATCGGAGTTACATCTGCTGCTGTCGTAAAACTCATCTGTTGATGGTGACGTGCGTAGCACAGGGTGTGGAGCCCACGAGGCGGGCCTGATTGACGGCACGGGCACCCGCTCAGGGAGGCGGAGGGTGCCAGTTTGTCCCACCTGGAAGCAGAAACTTCCGAACAAAATCTCGAGTCCGTCGCCTACGGGCTCGAAATCCTTCATGGTGGCCGGCGAGTGGGCGGTGAAGTCGAAAGCGCCGAAGAGAAGATGATTCTCCATCGCCGCGGAGTTGTAGATCGATCGGGTCGGAACCGTCACGACCGCACAATCAGCAGCCCCAATTCCCACAGACGGCGCCAATTGACGAGGTTTAATCTCGTCAATGCCCATTGTTATGGACTTGGGTTTTGGAGAAGATGGGGATGCTGGAGATCGTGGCACGGTTAACAGACAAGCAACCAGGGGACACGAGATTTACCCAGGTTCAGGCCCCTGGAGGGAAAACCCTACTCCTGCTTGTCTGCTCTTGATTACGGCGGAACCGAAGGTTACAGGGGTGCGCAGATTCGATCTGGCGTGGAGGTGCATGCGAAAGTATGAGTCGAGTTGCTCTAGGATGTGCCCTCCTGGCCTTTATATAGACTTAGGCAGGTCCCGGGCATAGTCCTAGTCGGTTACAAGTTTTAAGGTTTTACCCCTTTGAATTTCCTATCTACGCTAGTCTTGCTCTCCAAGGATCCGAAGGCTTCATGGGCCTTGGTCACCCGAAAATCTTCATGGGCCTGCGTATATCTGCTATGGGCCTTCCTTGAGCTGGACCAGGTATGCTGAAGTTACGTACCCATAGGGTATAACCATGTCACCTGCCTTAGGACTTGGCTTCGCCGATAGTTTGATTAGTGTTACTGATTTGTGATTCATGTGTTATCGATGGTGGTTATGACATGTTGGTTTAGGTCATGTACATTTTAGGAGGTGGTCTGATATCCCTCCATTAGCTAGGTTGCTGATGAAAACTAATCTATGGCATGTAATAATATTGGTGGCGAACTTGTGATGCATCACTTCAATAGGACCGTCAGATCAGAATCTGCTGCTAGGAGTACTCTGTTATGATGACGAACATATTTCTATGTGTTCTGATAAGTGCTGGAGAATTTCATAACTTAAATAGAAGAGGTTACCGAACCAGGTATTGGCCTACAACCAAAGATGCAACACATGTATCTGTCTTGATTGGCATGCAGATATACACCAGGTTACCGTTCCTCTCCCATGCAATTATCGAGTTCGTGGACAACTGAAAATAGCAGGGAACATGACCTAAGTTGTTAGGACCCCTCTATTGACCAGTGAAGGCTGTTTGGTTTAGTCTTACCTCGCCTACGGGAGGAGGCCACACCCAACTTATAAGGCAGAGATTCCTTCCTCCCATCAGTCCGGGCTTTTGAGATGGATTGGACTCTCTTTTTATTGTGGGTTGTGAGCGCATGAACGTCCAGAACGTGGGCCGAGTATTAGGCTAGCCAAGTGGACGCTAACATCTGGTATTAGAGTCAGCATTTTCATGCCTTCCTGAGGGGCTTCTCAGGGGGATGGGATGTTAGGCCCCCTCTGTTGACCGATGGAGGCTGTTTGGTTTAGTTTCACCTCGCCTATGGGAGGAGGCACACCCAGCTTATAAGGAAGAGATTTCTTCCTCCTATCAGTCCGAACTTTTAAGATGAGGTGGGTTCTCTTCTTACTATGGATTATGAGCGCATAAACGTTCAGAACGTGGGTGAAGTACCGGGCTAGGCAAATGGACTGTTCGCTGCTCTTGGAGAGACGATAACCTGGTGTTACTACCGATGGTTGGCCTGCATTTCTGGTATGACTTGAGGGAAGCGGTTCAGATCGATCGGAGGTGCAATTTACGCCGGAAGTGTACGAACCAGAGCTGTACGAACGTGGGGATGGATTCACGGGTGGACCATTGGTAGTAACAACTGGTAAGTGGCATCGAACGATTTAGTTATGGATCCACATGGGAACGATCCTGCCGTACGTACATAGATTTGAGAGAAGGATTCTGTTCTTTTTTTTCTTAGATCGGCCTACATTTTCCTCCATTTCAAAATATAAGATGTAATAGGTTCGCAAAAAAAATGCATTTAGACTTTTTTTTAGTGTGAGTGAACTTATATATTAAAAAAAATTATTTAGACTTCTTCTAGTGTGAGTGAAACTATATATTAAAGAAAAATCTAGATACATTTATTTTACAAAGCTTAAATATTTTATATTTTAAAACAGACGAAGTACGTTCCTAGTTAACGCTGGTCCCTTCCAGCTTCCACCGTTGTAGGAGTCAGCCTGACGCTACAATCAACGCTGACAACATATCAATGACGGCGACTAGCCAACGAGATGGGACGTAAACAGCAACAGCTTGCACGCTTTGTGGAGCACGATCGGCAACCAGAAACGACGGTGACGGTGTGAAGGATCCAAACTTGAGCAGGAGCAGCATTGCCACTGCAACGTCAGGTATAGGCCGGTTGTTGGGTGGTGGAGCAGGAGCACGGGCAGCATGCAATGCAAGCCGCTGGACAGGCGGTGACCAGGCGACGCTGGCTGGCTTTGATCATGGGTCGGCGGTGGTTGGGACGGTGGCGGCGAGCAGAGCAGTGGACGCACGGTGGGTCTGCTTGGTCACTTGGTTGTTGCCTGTCCGTGCGGAAGATTGTTCGTTGATATGCCAGGTTAAAAGATGGGGAGCACTAGGCGTCCATCCCCGCATCCTCATGCTCCCAGTCCCAGCTCCCAAAGAAACATGTCCCAATCCCGTTTTTGATAAAATTGTAAAAAGAACTGTTCGCTCACGGAGTTTCGCCGAGACTATGTAGCAAAAAAGTTATTCTACCTAATAATGTAGTAAAATTAGGAAACAATTATAGCGAAAAATTGTATTAGTGTAAAAAAAACGGAGACATTGTACTCCAGTCTGAATTCATAGCCAAAATTTTGTAGAGAAAAAATTATAGCATTTGAAGAACTCGTTAACGTAGCAAGAACACGAGTACTTTTTTTTTTTTGGAAATTGGCGCATTTATCAACTAAATATTTGATTCTTACACCCGGCCTCTGCATAACTAAGATGCACATAGCCACACGAATGACAGACTAAGACAAAAAGAAAAAAACATTACAAAAAGGCACTAAATTAAAGTCTGGAAACTAAGATAGCTCAATCCTCAGATCACGCGGCCATCCATGTCGTGAGAAAATATTCCTCGCCGTGTCCTCCAATCGCGTACATCCGTCCAGAAATACCTCCCGAAACTCCATGCGTTGAAGAATATTCCATGATCGAAGGATAGCCGTTGCCCGATAAATAACCTGCAGAGGGGAAGACACAATGTTATTAAAAATCTTGTCATTTCTACAAAGCCATAGCGACCATATAATGGCAAGCGCTCCCACCCTAAACAAGGTTCTGTACTTATCAACAATTCCATGTAACCAATTACCAAAAACATTGGTTACTGAACGTGGGAGAGATAAGCCAGAAGATATTTGGATGAATGACCATATAGAACGAGCAAATTTGCAGTGAAAGAATAAGTGTCGAATTGTCTCATCTTGATGACAAAAAACACATTGTGTACTTCCATGCCAATTCCTTTTTACAAGATTATCCTTTGTAAGAATTACCCCTTTCCGTAGATAACATGCAAATATCTTCGTCTTAAGGGGTATTTTCATTTTCCATATTTTACTATTATCATCGACTGGGAAATCAGGTTGGACCAAAGCTTTATATAGTGAGCCAACAGAAAATTTACCACTTTCCAGTAATTTCCATTTGAACACATCAACACCGTCCGACAATTGTATCCTGGATAACCGTAATAGGAGATTGTTCCAAGATAATAGTCTAGGACCGATGAGACTTCTTCTGAAAGACACATTAGGAGGATAGTCCTCCATCACTGTGGAGATTGTATCCCCTTTATGTCTAACAATTGAATATAGAGCTGGGTACTGTTCGCGAAGAGTAGATTGGCCTAGCCATTTATCTTCCCAAAACCTAATTTGTGATCCATCCTTAATCTCAAAAGCACCAAAATGAAAGAAATGTTTCTTGGTGGCCATAAGACCTGCCCAAAAATGTGAATCTCCGGGTTTTCATACCACTTGAGACACAGCTTTGGAGCCCACATATTTCCTCCATAACATGGTTTGCCAAACGCCTTCCTCACTAAGTAGTTTAAAAAGCCATTTGCCCAGAAGCGCGGTGTTTTTGACTTGCAAATCGTGTATGCCTAGTCCACCAAACTCCTTCGGCCGGCAAACCACATTCCATCTGGCCAGACGATATTTCTTTTTCTCACTATCCCCTTGCCAAAAGAATCTTGAACGGAAATAATCCATTTTGTTCAAAACCCCTTTTGGCATTTGGGAAAAACGAGATCATATACAGTACCATATTAGTAAGAACTGAATTTAAAAGTACTAGTCTTCCCCCAAGAGATAACAATTTTCCTTTCCAACTATTAAGACGTTTTTGTATCCTTTCCTCAACAAGCTTCCATTCAGCAATTGTGAGACGCCGATAATGAATCGGTATTCCCAAATAATTGATTGGAAACTGACCCAGACCACAGCCGAAAAGTTCAGCATATATGTGGGCCTCGTTTTGGGCCTCACCAAAACAATATAAATCACTTTTATGGAAATTTATTTTAAGCCCAGATAAGAGCTCGAATGCTGATAATATTAATTTCAGATTCTTAGCTTTCTTCAGATCATGTTCCATAAAAAGAATTGTATCGTCAGCGTATTGAAGAATTGAAAGTCCACCATCAACGAGATGTGGAACTACACGAGTACATAGCAAAAATCATTGAGCATGTACATGCACAAGCCGCTGTAGCTCGTAGCAGTCACCGTCACTGCATGTAGCAGAAGCCTCCGCCGCTGCAGCAGATGCTGCCATTTGTAGCAAAGCGCCGACGATGATGTAGCAACCCACCGCCACAATTGTAGCGATGCATCGCCGCCACTATTGCAAGTGTTGCCGACTCGCCACTACTTGTAGCAAGGCACTGCCGCCATCTATAGCACCTCCGACGGCCGCTTGTAGAAAATCGGATGGCCGCACGTAGCAATTCTAGCGCCCGCATGTAGCAATTCTGATGGCCACATGTAGCGAATCCAGTGGCCGCTTGTGACGCAACAACATGGCCTAACCCTGCGTCTCAGCTCATGGTGCTTGGGATAGTACCCCAGCTGCAACAGATCTTCACGCTCGATGTAGAAAAGAGGGAGCGGATTTGAGGCGTGTGATGGAGACGGTGGCGCACGGTGTACATGACGGCGACGGCCCGGCAAGCTATGCAGAACAACGTCTGTGATATGGGCAGCAGGGGGAGGCAGAGAAGAGATAATGTCTCAAGGACCAACCATGTGGTGGGACCAGGTGGAGTGGACTCATTTTGCTCTGGCCATGAGTGGACACGCGTCACGCCTTAGAGCAGGACGATAGGACATGTTGTATAGTCTTGGGGAATCCTCTCGTTTTTCTTAAAGATACTAAGTTAGAGTCAAAAAGAAAAATATAGGGGCCCACAAACCAACATTTTAGCCTTCCTCGTATGCAAGACGTGCCCTGATCGGGAGCACCAAAACCAACTCGATGGTTTGATCTGATGTCGCATGCACCACATAAAGGGAGAGGAGCCTATCAACGATGGGATAACGACGTTCTCTATCTGCTACGTTTGCTTCCTCACAGTCCCAAAACCCTATCGATGTAGGGAGACACGGTAGCCGTAGCGACGGGAAGATCAGTCTACACGTCCCCGGTGCGGTGCTAGGATAGTGCCGCTGGATGCCGGAGGACATCCGCACCTTCGCCAGATCATCTTTTTCGACAAAAGACAGAACTTGCATCACGTAGGCATCGATGGCTTCATTTTCGACTCCAACACCTGGTAATGACGATCTGCCATGATATGATCCTGTGCTACACTTATGAGAATTTATACCATCAGAGATAAGTATCAAGGCGGATCCCAGTTAAAGGATTGTAGGCAGGTCCTCAGGTCGTGCATAAGGTGCGAAAAACGTACACCCTCTATCCGAAAATAATTGCTTGGATTTGTTAGATTGGACTGAAGGTATAGAAAGTATCCGCGACAAAAAATTCAACACGAATGACCATTTACGAAAAGTCGAATCTGGCCATTTTTCTTATCGCTCTAGAATGGAGTGTTGTGGTTGAACAGGTGCTTTTGCTGACGTGGCGCTGTTCAAATACATGCTAAAGCCCACGCGTCGACGGCCAGGCCCTTTTCCTCCCCGCACGCCATCTCTAGCGCCATGAAAAGCCTCTGTGTGCTCTCGAATCTCGTTCTGTTTTTTCTATCGCATTTTGAGTTTTGAACAATAGTGTCGAGGTACTGTACTTATTAACGGTAGATTTATGTTCATCTCGTTCTGTTTTTTCTATCGCATTTTGAGTTTTGAACAATAGTGTCGAGGTACTTATTAACGGTAGATTTATGTTCGTATGAGTCATCATCGGAGATCGTGATGGCAGCACGCTTAGATAGAAACTTATACATGTTCAGGTCTTAGACGTACATTGTTCAGTAAAGACCTTACTCGTGTTTATGGATGTTTGATATTACCGTAACTTGCTCGGGTGATCTTGAGTTAAAAACCTTGATCTCACCTATGGTGACGATGGTAATCACGCGGAGGTGTGGGAGGTGCGCTTCACAGAGAGCTTTTGGATCTGTTATGTGTCTCGTTCGGCGTTCCTACCCTTTTATATATACAATGGGGGTTGGTTCACAAGTTTTCGGGACGAGAAAGAACTTTTTATGCGTTATGTATGAAAATGACAAAAAAATATCACGTGGATATTTTTTGTCTTTTTTATACACGGCACGTAAAATATTCTTTCGTCCCAAAAAAAAAACTCGTAAACCAACATAAAATGTTTAAATATATATTTAAGATTTTTATTTTTTTTAATATTTTAAAATATGTTTTTTCACCATGGGTATATTTGCACCTTCCGCCGCTGATTTAGTAAGTTGTACTATTATCTAAGCATTTGTGGTCAAGTCGGCCGCTGATTTAGTAAGTTGTACTATTATCTAAGCATTTGTGGTCAAGTCGAAACGGGGATTAGCACTGTTGGTAACAGCACATCACTCGGGTTGTCGTTCGTAGGGATCAAAATCAACTAAATTGAGATAATCCTTCTCGGCGTAAAACCAGTACCCCCAAAGGCCCCAATGCCTTCATCAGAGCTACCAGGTGTTTTTCTTTTTCTTTTGGAACCTCTGAGCCGGTACTTGTACTTAGCACTTTTTTGTCATCCTGTTTTCAGAAGATATTCCGTTAGGTCCGAAACTTCTAGGACTAACGAATGTTGCATCTTAAGTTCAGAAAACCAAAAAACGGATGTTGCATCTTTGCTTCAGAGTTCAAACGCAAAGCGCTCACCCCCTGATACCTTACCTCCTAGGTGTTGTCGTTCCTGGGGTGTTCATGCTTTTAGGTATTTCGCATCAACATCTTGGGAAGGCTCAGCGTAAATCTTCTGGAACTTTTGGATGTGTTTTTCCTTCCAATGGTCGGAATCACAGTCATGCCCATCTATATTTGCTCTTACCCAACACGTTACGTTTGTTGATAAATATAACTTCCAGAATTTAGCAATGTGAGACAAGTCATGTCTAACCTAAACAAAAATTAGGCACCTACAGTAGCATGCAAGTACTTCTTGCCGCAGTTATAGTTCAAATTTGAACTAAAACCGCGACAAGAATTATGGACGTGACTAACTAACAACTAAAAGACGGTTTCGTTTCAACAGATGGGGCAACCATCTATTTAATTAGATTAGCAAGCAATGTACTATTACAGCATTTGCTGTGCACCTGCACTTATCTTACCGACATGATAAAAATAAACGTCGGTCAAGTGCTTGACAAACGCGCCCAGTGAGGAAAAACCAAATCTGAAGTACCCAAGTAACTGTACTACTGACATTAAAACAACAGTAGGCTAAAACGCTGATTAACTTGGCAAACTCAATTATCCTAACTTGGGTTTGATAAACTTCACGTTGCTGTCCTCATCCACACTGAATTCAACGACATCTTTTAACCTGCCAAGGAGTTCCTCCAGATTGTCGACTCCAAAGCTCTGGTAGTCAAGAGCCTTCTTGTACCGTTGCTCGTACATGGCCTCGAAATGACACAGTGGAAGAGGGCATTGCAAGTAACAAACAAGAAGAGCCTCAATCTCCTTTCTGCAATTGTCTAGATGGCTATCAAACACATATGCTCCAACGACGTCAGGGTTAATGTTCTGTTCATCCTCTGAGAAGTCATCTGATGAGCTGCTCACCTGCTGACATGTTCCGGTAGTACCTTCCTCAAGAGTAGCACTCCCCCTCTTTTCATTTTTCAAAATCATTGGTGTACTCGAAAATTTCTTCAGGTTTCTATCACCAGAATTGCGGAGGCAAATCATCTTTCTCTGACCCTTCCCTATGACAACAAAAGACTCGGCTAGCTTTTCGAAAAGATGAACAAGTTTAACAACTCCATATTCTGCCACATACAGGTGCCTTCCGAAGAGCTTCAAGTACTCTGAAGGAACACGGAAAAGTGGAACAGATCCACCAGATAACTCAAATAACCTTATAAGCTGACCCTTCAAGCCTTGAAGATCACCAGGACGAACCCACCATGACTGTTCACCTGTAAAACCTTGGTCTGCCGCTGGGACTTCATTCAAACCATATGATACATTATGTGACCTCGATGACATGCTGGTGCCACAGTTTCCATCTGCCACGGTGTAGAAAGCTTTGCATGACTCCCCAGTCATCTGTGTAGAGTTATAGCAATATGTCTGGTTGCTTGTTCTGCCACCATACTCATTCCTTGAAGTTCCCATATAAACAATGGCCTCCTCTTCAGTCTGCATTTCAGGTGCACGATTGGGACAGAATGAAGGATCAGGAGCACGATTGGGACAGAATGAAGGATCAGGAGCACGATATCCCAAGGATCTGGGGGGCACACTGCCTGCACCACGGGCAAGACTAGGCCAGTCCCATACAAAACTCCCAGCACTGCTCAAAGCCGAAGATACAGTAACTGAAGATGGAATGGCAAGAACAATAGTGTATCCACGCTGACCAAGTATATGGAGTGCAGGAGCAAAGTCCACGTCACCAGATATAAGCATAATGGACGATGGTGGCCGATTGTCCAGAGCAAAGAGAAACATATCTACCAGTATGGCCTTATCAGCTGCATCTTTCCGTCCATTTGGAACATCAACAAGCTTGACTCCGGTTCTCTGACAACCCTCCCTGAGTCTTCTAGGGAAAGCATTGAAATCTCCATAAGCGGCAAGCATTGTAACTGCACCCTTAACAAAAGGATGCAGCCGTAATGCCGTCCGAATATACCCAGCCACATCATCTGGCCGTACATCACTTGGAACAGGGCAGTTCTCGATGTCCCAAAAGATAGCCACTGGACCAAGGACTGCATTTGCCTGGCTATTTGCTTGAGAATGATCCACATTTGATGCAGCATTTATTACCCGAAGATCTGATTCTGATACAGCTTTCATTGAGGGAGAGGTGATACGGCTAGCCATTGCTTTATCTTCAAAAGACATTACGATTCCTGCATAATAAAATTGCAAAGAAAAGATCATGATTAAAACAAAAATCCACGTTGATATGTTCAACATCATAATAGTATATAGGTGAGCAATAATAATTGTGCAAGTTTGTAGTACCATCGACTCACAATACTAAGGAAGCACGGAGGTAATCGCAATTTCCACATGAAAATTATGTATCATGGTATCACAAATATATAGTAGCCAATGACATATCTGAGCAGTTATCATGGTGATCATCCTAGAGCTTCTGTACAAAAACTGAAGCAACTGGTTCACACATCCATTAAAGAAAATACCACCAACCATGCCAACTCAAGTTAGTTTTTTTTTTCTTTGCAAAACTTCAGCTAGCATAATTAGGACACGTATAAGCGATGATACGCTATGAGTGATAATAGGAAGAGACTGAGTTGGAGAGTGCACCCAAATGGAGGCCACCTGACTTAGCAACTCCCTGTTTTTTCAATCCCACCACGTGCACGAGGTGAAGTCATCACCTGATACAATGGATTTCCCTTTTTGCGCCTTGAGAGAAGTGGATTAAACCACTCAGACTCCGTATGAGAACGTTTTGACCCTTTTTCATGCATGTACTCCCTCCGTTCCAAATTAGTTGACGCAGCTTTTTTTCCAAAATAAGCAAACCTACACACTGAAGCACGTCTAGATACAAATATGACAAAAGCTGCGACAACTAATTTCGAAAGGAGGGAGTACACTACATACTACCATACTAGTCGAAGATGCTCCTTAAAGTTGGTGTCACTTCTAGCATAGTTTTGTACATAGCACTTTTACTTAAATTCCACCACTCTCATAACCAAAATTTTGCACATAGCAATTTATACTAACCAGTTGTTACATAGCAATTTTACATGCAAATAGACATAGCGATAGAAATTGAAATTTCACATAGCCATACAGATTGCAATTTCACACAGCAGTTTAAGAGTGACAGCAGAAGCACATGCCCCATTCGGTTTCTGCCAAAGCTCACCTTGAGCTGGTGATGCGGGTCGACGAGCGGGAGGTCGAGGTCGGAGGCCGGAGCACCTGCTGGAGGAGGACGGCGAGGTAGAGGCGGCCGGAGCTGCTGCCGCCGGAGGAGGAGGTCCGGGCAGAGGCGTCCGGAGCTGCGGTCGGAGGAGGTCGGGGACGCAGCAGACCGGAGCAGATGCTGGAGGAGGAGTACGGGGACGGAGGAGGTCGGGGACGTGGCGTCCGGAGCAGGTACGGAAGGATCTCGTGTGATGACTCGCGACGAAGAAGACAGCGGCCTCGGGGAGCGGCGCGAGGAAGAGGGGGCGGTGTGGCGAAAGGATTGGCGCCGGCGGGATGGCGGCAGGGCCGGTGGTGTGGATGTAGATCGTGGAGGCGCTAGGGTTCGTCGGGTGAGGAAAGGGCCGTGTGCCGTGTACCGTGTGCCGTGTGCGATCCGTGCGTGCGCAGAGGAACAAAACGAAACCTGGTTTGATTCCCAGTTCCCACTTGGCGGTGGCATTTTGGCCGTAAAATCTAAAATGGCAGCTCCGCGTTTTTCAGTTCCGGAAATTTGAGAAACCTCAACTTCGTGTTTTTTTATGGAGTAAAATTCATTGTTAGTATTCAAAATATAAGATGTTTTAGGTTTGTGAAAAAAAAATATCTAGACTTGTTTTAGTGTCTAGATTCACTCGAAATCTTAATGAACCTACATAGTGTATATACATTTGCTTCACAAATGTAAAACATCTTATATTTTAAAACGGAGGAAGTATGTACTAAACTTGGCACCTCGTTTCGATGGGTCATTGATCTCAAGAATACGCAATTTACGGTCACTAAATACGACGGAAATGTTATAACGGTCACTGGACATGTGTACAACGATGTATATGGATGTTGACCAGTCTAAACTGAAAAATGTAACTTCTTTTAAAAAAAAACCTCTCCTAAATCAAGCCAAGCCTAGAGACTAACATGTAGGGTCATCTGGTCCATACTGACAGGTGGGCCCACCTATCAGTGCCACACTCTCCTTCTCCCTCCTCTATTCCCCATCGGACTTCACCAGGCCGCCACCAGACGCCGGCGTCCACGCCTATGGCGCACGTCAGCACTGGTCGTGCCCGTCGCCCATGATGTCCTAGTCGCGCCGCCGAGGCGCTCTCTGGACTGCACATGCCGAGGGCATCTGCAACGGGCCTGGTCCCGCTCCCACCGCAGGGATCTGGCAGGACACGGCGTCAGCGGCATGTGAGCTTGGAGGTCTGCGTCGTAAGGACAGCGCCGCTGGAAAACGGCAGGGCGATGACCAGGAGCGCTGGGGCACAGGGTCAAGCGGAAGGTGGGGTGGAGGCCCTGGCAGTGCAGGCTCGACGTCAAGCAGTGCGTTGTGGCCGTCGGGGCAGTGGCTATTTGGTCCTTGCGACCCAATCCTCAGACGCGGCCGTCCATAAGCAGGCCACCTTCCTTGTCCTAGACCTCCATGAGCGGGAAGAGGTGCGTCAGCGCCAAAATCGGTGAAGATGCACGGCTGCCAAAGAGGAGGATAATAACGATTCTGAGGCGCAAGGGACTCTTCGGTCTGATCCTCGTGGCGACGAAGAAGCAGGGGATGCAGGCGGACCTCCCGGTAGCCACGGCTCATCGAGGTGCTGCCCATGGCGACGGGGCGGAGAGGCTCGAGCGACGACGGCGCTCAGACATCGAGGGGCTACCCACCGCGGCGAATCGAGGGGGGAGGGGTTCCACAACATTCCTACTGCCCCGCCCTCCTTAGCTACCTCTACGGCAGCGGCCATCGGCATTCTACAATGCCGGCGACGACATGAGGTGGGAGGGAGACGAGAAATTAGAGTGGTGGTTGGCATCAACATTACAAATTATAATTTGGTCCTAATCTTTTTTATTATTCAAAAATAGTCTCTATTGAGTCCTTTAGGAGATGACAGATGGGGTCCACTCACTGCCACGTCGAAGAATACAACGTTGTACACATGCCCAGTTACTGTCATGACACACTCGCCGTATTTAGTGATCGTATATTGCGTATTCCTGAGACCGATGACCATATTGAAATGAGGTGCTAAGTTTAGGTACTAACGGTGAATTTTACTCTTTTTTATGGGAAAATGATACACCTCCTTCGGGATCCGTGATTTTATCCCTCGGGTCAGGTCACGAGCGCGAGTCGACCGCCCCGGCGACCTCCGCCTCCGTCCTGATGACCTCCGCCTCCGTCGACTTCCGCCCGAGTCGCGCGACGACCTCCGCCTATTCTCCCTGCCCCGCTTCCCTTCACCGCTCGCTGGCCCCCCATCTCCAGTCGCCGTCCCATGGCTGCCTTCTCCTCCGCGCCTTCTGCAGGTAGGAAACATGATGGTTCGATCCATTAGGTGCGGTCCGGCGAGCTCCTCCGCGACGCCCTCCTCCGATGTGCCCTCCTCCACCGGTTCCTCCGCGATGCCCTCCTCTGACGTGCCCTCCTCCACCGTGCTCGCATGGTGCTCCTGGGCAGGGTGTCGTCGCGGGCCTTCCTCCACTCACGCCCTCCTTCACCCTGCTCGCCTCCACGCGGCATGAGGCGGTGCTACTGCTGCCAATGGGGAGAGAGATCAAGGTGGCCTGCTGCCATGGAGGTCAAGTCCTGCACCGGCGCACTCTCCGCTCGCCTTTTTCTAGGATGTAGATATGTATTCTTTTTTTGCTACATTCGTATATTTATTTATCTACATACTCGTATTTGTTTTGCTACTTTAGTATTCCGTGAGTGCTACACCGTTTTATGTATTTTTTTACCGCGAATATCACAGTGTTTTTGCTACAACTATTTTATGATCTTGCTACAATAGCACAAATATGTTGCTACGTGATCTCCGACGAGATCTCCTGGCGAAAGTCTTCGGTGAGTCTTAGACGAGGTCGGGTTTCTGCTACATTAGCACATTTTTCTGCTACCACCATCCTTTGGTGTTGCTACAATAGTGTAAAACTTTTGCTATAAGGTCTCCGGCGAGATTTTTTCTAGCGATAGTCTCCGGTGATATCTCTGTCAAAATCGGATTTGCGACATTAGGACTTTTTTTGCTACACGGTCTCCGACGAGGTCTCCGGCGAGGTCTAGTATGTTTTTCTATTTTCTGGACCAAACCTTATTTTGCTATATATAGCAAAAGCGGGACTAATTGTCACAAAAATATGACTAATCGTAGAAAAAGCAGAATGAAGAGACGAAAAACATATCTGACCGCCGATCTTGCTCGATCGGACAGCTGAAAGTTTCCATCCCCGAGCGACGGCTAGCGCTGCCCTTTTTTTATGAGGGATTCAACTTCGTGTTTTGTACTCCTAGAGAAGATTGACCGAGGAACATTCTCTGCAAGCAAAAGGGAATATTAGCTAAGTAACAAAGAGGATGACAAAGTCAAGAACATAAAGCATAGTGCAAAAAAGGGTATGAACTCACTACCGAGAAAAGAGTTGATGGCGCCGAGTATACTTTGCCAAGCCTTGGCCTTGGCTTGGAGCGCATCGAGATCCATGTTAGCCGACTAAACCGCCGACTCGGCCTCCTTGAGCAGCTCCATGGTCTTCTCGGCGCCGGTGGCATGATGGTCGTCTTTCTCGGCAAGCTCCTCCTTCAGCCCTTTCACCTCGGCCTGATGCTTCTGCTCCATGTCGGCCATTATCTTTTTCAGCCGGATCACCTCATCTCGCTCCTTCTAGAGTTCGGCTTGGTGCTTCTCTGCTTATTCAGAACAAATTACTCGTCAGCAGCAACAAAATTATCTTGTCCCTCAGGATAACAAGGCAAGAGAATGGCATGAACACAAAGCAGCGCAAGGAGGGCTAAAAACTTACTCTCCATCTCGCTGATCTGCGAGTGGAGCGCGTCGATGGTGGATTGGGCAAAAGCTGTGGGAAAACAACGAGAAAAGATTGAGAAAATGAAACAAGGAAAGGTGCGCTGAATAAAGATATGGTTATTAAGGAAATTACCTTGGCCTTGAGTCTCGGCTTGCAGCTTCTGGTGAGAAAGTTCGAGCTTACGATGTTTCAGGAGGAGAGCTTGATGCACCTTGGTGCGCTCATTATGCGTAAGCTGCACAAAAGAAAAGGAAAGTGAACAAATGAAAAAGTTAAGCTCAAAAATCCGGATAAAGAACGACTCCTATCTTAGAGCTTACATCCGAATAAGTCTCTCATTCGGCAGTAACCTCGGGGACTAGGGATCAAAAGTCTAACATGCGAACTTGGCATGAAGAAATAAAAGCTAAGTGATTGCTTAGAGCTTATAACTGAATAAGTCTCTCATTCGGCAGTAACTTCGGGGGCTAGGGATCGAAAGTCTAACATGCAAACTTGGCATGAGGCAAAAAAAGCTAAGTGATTGCTTAGAGCTTACAACCGAGTAAGTTCATCACTCGGCAGTAACCTCGGGGACTAGGTGATATGTATAACAGAAATACTCAATAACACAAAAGAGTAAGAAGGTTATTTACCTCTTTCACTTCATCTGCGCGAGCCATTAAGGTGATGGACTAATGGGTCATGTCGGAAACGGCCTTGGGGCCCAGCTTCATCTTCTTGCCAGCACGGGTGCTGACCTCTTGCTCGCCAGCTGCGTTCCACGCCACAACATAAGGCTCAGCGGCACCAAGGCCATTCCCGCTGAGCGTCCGAGTGAGAACTTCCCTTTCTTCTAGGTAGTTCACACATTGTCACGGGTTGCAGCGGCACTGGTGTGAAGAGTAACAGCCTTAGAGCCGTCACCCGACCCGACAGCCATAGATCTGCTCGATTTACCCATTGGGACGAGCATTGTTGCTAGTGTCGTGGGCCAGATCTGAGGAGCAGTACCCGGATCACAGACCAAGGTTGTTTGTTTGGTGGAGGTGGTCTTGCCGGATGAGGTGCGAGTCAGACCAGGAGAAGCAGGCCGGGTCTAGTTCTTTGACAGAGGAGGAGAGTGATCAGGTTTGTTTGGATATGAAAGGGGAGATGACTGAGTGGGCTCAGCAGTATTGCTGGCACCAAGATCAGAAAGTTCTTCATGAACACCAGTTTGTGGGCTAGTGCCAAAGGAACTAGTGGCAAAGGTCTTGTCAACGCCAGCGTTGCCGGCACCAAGATCAGGAAGTTGTTCCTGAGATGCGGCAGATGTGCTGGGCCGAGTCTCCTCCGCCGGGTGCACCACCGGGTCTAAACTGACACTGAGAAGCGTGAGCCTCAGCAGTGGGAGCCTCGACTCGGGCGGGCTTCTGCATCGTAGAATTAGTTGGAGGAGGTGCAGGACTTAGCGGCGAAGCGATGCTAGGAGCACCCTGGTTGGCCGACAAAGGCGCAACGCTGAAAAACAACAAGACACTCATAAGAAAATAGTAGCAACGCATAAGAAGGAAAAATGTAATGTAAGCAGATCACAAAATCTTACCCGGTGACAACCGGATCGCACAGTGGGCGACGAGTGACTGAGCGTCCAGCTGCCTTGCGAGTCTCCGCCAGCGTGGTCGCAGCAGCAGCGGCCTTGCGCTTCTTAGACGGCTGGGCATTGGAGGAGGCCCCCCGTCGCTTATTCGGCTTGGCGACAGGGAGTTTGCCGACTATGCCCACAGCGAGAGGTGGAGTGTCATGTACCTGACCAGCTGCATAAGTAAATGATAGGCTTACTCGAATAAGTTAGAGGGCTAAGGTCACAAGGCAAGTACCTCCAAAATCTTATAATCATCATCATCGTCGTCGTCAGACCAATCTAGTAAGGGGTTTCAAGATTGACTCTTACCCAGAGTTGAAGCAGCAGCCACATGCGGAATGGGCATGAAGCACTCCAAGTCATACTCAACTTCGTCGGATTCAGAGCGGTCTTCGTTGTAAGCGCTGGGAGGGACAGTACTGTCATCAACCTGGTGAACAAGATTCTATGAAAGACAAATAGAATAAGCATCGAAAACTAGACAGAGAATAACCAAATGAGCTAAAGCTGACTCGGCAGCGAAAGGTGACTCGAAAACTTACCCAGGGGACAGGTTTGACCCGGCTGAACGGAGGGCAGCTCCAAGCCCAATCACTCGCCAAGTTCAGCTTGAAGATCGAGCTTACTCGGCGAGCCACGGAATCGTGGGTAAGCTCCTTTGTGGAGTGCCGAGTGGGGTCATGGGTGCCGCTCATGAAGCACATCTTGTGGCTCCTGGCTTGGATCGGGCTTACCCGGCGTGAGATGAAGGTGCACATGAGGTCCGTGTCGACAAGATGAAAGTTCTCATCCGGCGACAACAACCTCTCCAAGATCACATTGGCCTCATTCACCGCAGCGTCTTGGTCGCGCGGGTCAAAATGCCAGAACTTATTGCCAGGGACCTCGTCCGAGAAAGGGGGAGTCGGATGTAGTCGCCGGTCCCGCTGTTTTTGACATAGAAGAAAGTCCTATGCCATTTCTTGCAAGAATCAAGGTCAGTAACCCGAGGAAAGATGGAGTCTCACCTGGGTGTGATGCTAGCGGCACCGCCCCGAGTCGGTTTCTTCTTGACTCGGGAAGCGCCAGGCTGAGGAACAACTTGCACCCTAAACTAAAATATTTGGCCCACAGAAGAACTGTAAGCCAAATGCCAAAATAGGCCTCGTGTAACACCCTCCGAATCGACCCTATGCAAGTTTGAGCGAAAACCCGCCAAACCCGCATAGAAACTATTCAAAGGTGCCCACCAGGCACTTTCGTGCGGGTGGAAAACGAAGTAATAACATTACACAACAGTCCTCGATGGGACCCACAGAACAGATATATACAACAACGACTCGAAGAGTCAAGAATACATATATAATATACAAGATCCAAATCACCTCGAAAACGGTAGAGCGTCCGACTATGGACAAGAAGCAAATGGGGCTAAGAGCCCTGAAGAATAACCAATGGCGTCCATAACCCTGCCCAGGCCAAGCCGGAAGGGTAACCCTGCTAACGGCGTCGATCTCAAAACCTGCTTAAACAAAAGGGGTGCCGGCAAAGGGCAAAGGAAAAAGAGGAGCGTCAGTACTGAGGCCAGTACACGGCGAGACTAGAATTCGGCGGTCCTCGCCTACATAGGTATGGTGGACTGAAGCGGCAGCGGCAGCATGCACTAAACAACCTATAGAGACTCGATACAACTGGCGGCAATCAGAGAGAGGTGAGAAAGACCTATTCGGAACCAACCTAATGCTACCATCAAACAAACCCATCCTGGCGTTTCCCCCTCGACACCGATCGAGGAAGTCAACCGAGGAACTCACACAGTTGGCATTTTTATTTATTCGGTTATCGTGGCAGCAATTACTAGTCAAGTATAGATAGTCATCCTGATAAATTAAGCAGTGGGCACTTTTAATTAACCATTCCGTTATAGTTGTGACACTTACTAATCAGATACAATAAGCATGAGATAACCCAAAAACCCAGCAGTTGTTGGTACTTTTATTCAGCCATTCTGTTGTAGTTGCAATACTTACTAGTCAGGTACAATGGTCGCAAGCGACCACACAAGCAAGCACTTGTTGGCAGTTTTAGTTAGCCATTCCGTTGTAGTTGAAGCTGATTACTAGTCATGTCAGATACAAGTCAATTGATAACAGTAAACTTTAGTTATAGTTGTCTATGATCGAGATACTGTGCTCCAAGTCGTCCATAACCGCGGACACGGCTTTCAGAAAGTTTTAACCTGGCCGGGGTGCACAAATAGCAACACACACACGATCAACCTCGGAAAAACCAAATCAAAACCCAACGAGGTCTTCACGACAGAGCAATCACAAGATTCAAAAATATTTCAGGGGGCCACCCCATTGAGTAGAACCGCAACGAAGTAAGCAAGCTCCGAGACGGACTCAAGGTTTGCGACAATGGATGTAAACGACCGGGAACCCGAAAGTGTGGCTGGGCTTGTCGATACCGCGAAAACACTCCGCTTACCTAAACAGTACAGTGTGCTCCTCGCACAAACGTAAATACAGAAGTAGCATGGCATAAGTACAGGATAGTAAATAAAACCTCAAACTAGTTTGTGGCCCCAAGAAATAAGACGGAATCAAGCTCTGGCTAAGGGGGGTCCATAATTCCCCATATGTGGATAGCGCGATAAATCAAGGAACAGGTATCAAGTACTCGGGGTCCTACGGGACACGAGTGGGCGTTCGGAAAGCAAATGTTGTCTATCACCCACCGATGCCTCTGTTTACTTCAATTTTAGTTGTTAAACAGGAATTAAAGTGAACGATAAGTAAAACTATGATCATCTCCAGCATCAAACAGGCGGCAATACTCCAACAACAGTGGTACATGGCGACACGCAACAGCACTTGAGCAAGCGACTACGACGCGCAAGTCCAACTATCTACCAAACAACAGGTATTGGGAGGTGGCCATGGCAATATATGGCTGCAAGGGATATCACGGGTACGAAACTAGAGCATCGCAACACAGATAGCAATAGATCAACAGGAGGGAATAAATACTATAAAAGTAAGATAGGTAGAAAGGGGGAGATGCTCGCCTGAAAACATTGTCAAAGTTTTAACCGAAGATCGGGTCGAAGCTCACATCAACTCAACGGCCTTATCCGCGAAGAAGCAAATCACTAGAAGAAACACCGGATGCAATATTTAATACGACGGCAGAAGATCGGCATGATGCATGTATGATGCATGGCATGGCAACGGTGCAATGCAATTAGGTCATGTTAAGCGGAACCGGGGTCCCGACAATTAGTTAGATGGTTCAAGTTGTTTAGAACCCCCGCAATTTAAATGTTGTTTAATAAGGCAGAATATATCACCGGTTCGCTACACAAGTTTAAATGAGGCCGATATGAGACTGGATTTGCCCGCATATGGGCCCCATATTTAATTAGAGTTGAATCGGCATAAGGCCCCCAAACCATATGACAAGATGCATGCAAGTATGACAATTTAATGTGCAACAGGTTTTATATTAGCATTTATAAAATAGGGCTCGGGAGAAAGGGGTCACACATTTAGGGTTCGGCAGATCTTGGTTCCGGGGGTTCGGGGTTCGGGGTTCGGGGTCGGTCTCAGGGTTCGGGGTTCGACGAGTGCGTTCTCGGCGGAAGCGTTCTCGGATTACTGGGGTAGATCTTGTCGCGTCCGGGAAGCAGGACTTGGGTCGGTGTCGGGGCGCGTCGGATTCGTCCAGGCCGATGCTGTTCTTGTCGTCGCGAAGGTCTTGTCGAGTCCCACGGGGTCGGTCTTGCCGTTGCGAGGGTCTTGTCGAGCCCGCGCCATCGAGTCAGTGTTAGCGTTCGGGCGCGTTCTCGTGGCAATCTTGGCGTCCTGGGGACGATCCTGTCGCATCTGCGGCCGTCGGGTCGGACTTGGCGTTCGGGGTTCAGATCCGTGAAGCAGATCTTGATGTACCGAGGGTTGCGAGTCCTTGACGACAACAGTCTCGCGGACGAGCTTGGTTAGCCGTCGGCACATGGTACAGGGCTTCTCGGGAGATCTTGGCGAAACACGTCGTCCTTGTGCTTGCAGGAGAACGACGAGCTCGGTGAGGACTACTCGGGCGGCGGTCCGGTGGCGGTGGAGGTCGTCGTGGCTCGAGACGGCCGGGACTGCAGAGGGACGCAGCGGGAGGGAGGCGTGCACGCGCGCGAGCGGAGCGGGAGGGGCGCGAGGCGGCCGGGGCCTGGCGGGGTGCTGCGGAGGAAGGGTGAGAGAAGGGGCGAGCGACGGAGACGGGGAGGGCGGCTCGCGACGGGGTCGGCCAGAGGCAGCGCCGGCGAGGTCGGGTAGGGCGCGCTCGGGGCGGAGGAGGACGCCGGCAGGGGGGCGCGGGGTTCGGGCGAGCTCGGCCTGGGCGGTGGCGGGGCGAACGACGAGGCGGGCGAGGCGGAGGCCAGCGCGGGGCGGCTCGGGGGCGGCCCTGGCGACGGCGGAGAGGAGCAGCGGTGGCGGCGCGCCGACGAGGGGTAGCGGGGCCGGCGGGGCGCGCGGAGCCGCGGCGAGAGGAGGAGCACCGCGGGCTGCCGCGAGCACGGAGGAGGGAGGGGGCTCCGGCGAGCCTGGCGGGGCGGCGTCGCGGAGAGGGAAGAGGTGAGGGAGCGAGGCGGGCCGATGGAGGGAGAGCTCGGCCGGCGAGCGGCGGCGCAGGTTGGGGAGCCGTGCGGGGCGGACGGGGCGGCCAGGGCAGGCGAGCACGCGTGGCGAGGGAGGCACAGAGGGAGAGAGAGGACGCGGGGGCGTCGCGTGCGGGGCGAGCGCGAGGAGGGAGAGAGGCTGCGCGCTGAGGGAGAAGAAGGAGGGTGGGGCCCGGGGGCGCGGTAGGTGGGGGCTGACAGGTGGGGGCCACGGGAGGGGAGGAACGGGCCAGGGGCGGTGGCGTGTGGGGTGGGTGTGGCCGGCTAGGGTCTGCGGGGTGGGGCCCGGGGGTGTGTGGCTGTGTGTGTGCTGGCGCGTGGAGTGGGTTGTGTGGGCAGGTGGAGAGAGGGAGGAGAGAGGGTTGGGTGAGGTGTCAGCATGTGAGTGGTGGGGAGTTTGGGGAGGGTGAGGTGGCATCTGCTGATTGGCCAGGGTGATGTGGAGACAAGGGTGGGTAGATAGGTTGGGTGTAAAAGGGTTTAGGTTGGGCCGATTGTATTTTTCTGGGGTGGTCGTTCGGGTCTATCCGGCCCATTCGACTGCCCCACTGAAAATAATTAAACATTTTATTTGTTTTAAACGGGCCGTTTGCAAACCGATAGCAGCCAAAACAAAATAATCTGGAGACCCGGGTTTGGCGTTTGAATAAAAGACGGGGCGTTTAGAAAACAAAATCAGGCTTTTCGAAAATAGTTTTATGCAAGCAAATGCAAGATGATGACGATGCTCAAATGCAATGTGGCATGATGACATGAGCATGCGGTCATGATGATGCAATGCACAAAAACAACGCGATTTTCTAGTAGTGGTTTTTGCGGGATGCCACAATTCGACACCACTAACAATGGATCTCGCCCTCGAGATCCGCCTCATGGTACCGGAAGGAAGTTCGGCGGTCTGCGTCTTCTCACTTCGTGTAGATCCTCGCGACACCACTAACAAGGGGTCGTTGTCCTTGATCGTCGAGAGAGCACTCCGGGAACAAAAGGTCGAAGGTAGAGGTTTCAACAAATAAGCCACCCCTAACTTCCGTAGACGGAGTAAAATCGCTGGATCCACTGATTCGATGTACAAGAGCGAATGAGAAGAGTAGTCGGATGGTGATCAGTCCATCGCGCACCCAAACCATTACTCTGCACACGATTAGGCGGATTATGCAACCAACTCTCGGAATTAGACTGAAGATCTCGTCAAACAAGGTTCAGGAACAAAGGGGTGATGCAGACTCTGCATCGGATCTGGCGTAGATGATGTCGTCGCGTCGGAAAACACCAGAAGGCACGAGAAGGAACAAAGAATGGTACCACAGATAAAGGATCACTCAGACAGCAGGAACACCGGATGGCGGAACACCGTTACCAAAGGAGGAAGCGAAACCCTGAAGGTATGACGGAAACCCAACCACGAGAATTCCTGGACTCGAAGAAAGAGAAGAGAGCGGATTTAAAACACGTAGAGATAAGAGGAGAATAGCAGAGGGGTAAGGAATAAAAGCAGACCTAATCAGAACTATCCAACCGATTTTTCAAAAACAGTTTTGACACTCTACTTCGGCCGTTAGCTAGGTTATCCTACAGGCTGGACTTGTGGGGTATCGCAACTGCTGAGCTCTGATACCACTCTGTAACACCCTCCGAATCGACCCTATGCAAGTTTGAGCGAAAACCCACCAAACCCGCATAGAAACGATTCAAAGGTGCCCACCAGGCACTTTCGTGCGGGTGGAAAACGAAGTAATAACATTACACAACAGTCCTCGATGGGACCCACAGAACAGATATATACAACAACGACTCGAAGAGTCAAGAATACAGATATAATATACAAGATCCAAATCACCTCAAAAACGGTAGAGCGTCCGACTACGGACAAGAAGCAAATGTGGCTAAGAGCCCTGAAGAATAACCAATGGCGTCCATAACCCTGCCCAGGCCAAGCCGGAAGGGTAACCCTGCTAACGGCGTCGATCTCAAAACCTGCTTAAACAAAAGGGGTGCCGGCAAAGGGTAAAGGAAAAAAGAGGAGCGTCAGTACTGAGGCCAGTACACGGCGAGACTAGAATTCGGCGGTCCTCGCCTACATAGGTATGGTGGACTGAAGCGGCAGCGGCAGCATGCACTAAACAACCTATAGAGACTCGATACAACTGGCGGCAATCAGAGAGAGGTGAGAAAGACCTATTCGGAACCAACCTGATGCTACCATCAAACAAACCCATCCTGGCGTTTCCCCCTCGACACCGATCGAGGAAGTCAACCGAGGAACTCACACAGTTGGCATTTTTATTTATTCGGTTATCGTGGCAGCAATTACTAGTCAAGTATAGATAGTCATCCTGATAAATTAAGCAGTGGGCACTTTTAATTAACCATTCCGTTGTAGTTGCGACACTTACTAATCAGATACAATAAGCATGAGATAACCCAAAAACCCAGCAGTTGTTGGTACTTTTATTCAGCCATTCTGTTGTAGTTGCAATACTTACTAGTCAGGTACAATGGTCGCAAGCAACCACACAAGCAAGCACTTGTTGGCAGTTTTAGTTAGCCATTCCGTTGTAGTTGAAGCTGATTACTAGTCATGTTAGATACAAGTCAATTGATAACAGTAAACTTTAGTTATAGTTGTCTATGATCGAGATACTGTGCTCCAAGTCGTCCATAACCGCGGACACGGCTTTCAGAAAGTTTTAACCCGGCCGGGGGTGCACAAATAGCAACACACACACGATCAACCTCGGAAAAACCAAATCAAAACCCAACGAGGTCTTCACGACAGAGCAATCACAAGATTCAGAAATATTTCAGGGGGCCACCCCATTGAGTAGAACCGCAACGAAGTAAGCAAGCTCCGAGACGGACTCAAGGTTTGCGACAATGGCTGTAAACGACTGGGAACCCGAAAGTGTGGCTGGGCTTGTCGATACCGCGAAAACACTCCGCTTACCTAAACAGTACAGTGTGCTCCTCGCACAAACGTAAATACAAAAGTAGCATGTCATAAGTACAGGATAGTAAATAAAACCTCAAACTAGTTTGTGGCCCCAAGAAATAAGACGGAATCAAGCTCTGGCTAAGGGGGGCCCATAATTCCCCATATGTGGATAGCGCGATAAATCAAGGAACAGGTATCAAGTACTCGGGGTCCTACGGGACACAAGTGGGCGTTCGGAAAGCAAATGTTGTCTATCACCCACCGATGCCTCTGTTTACTTCAATTTTAGTTGTTAAACAGGAATTAAAGTGAACGATAAGTAAAACTATGATCATCTCCAGCATCAAACAGGCGGCAATACTCCAACAACAGTGGTACATGGCGACACGCAACAGCACTTGAGCAAGCGACTACGACGCGCAAGTCCAACTATCTACCAAACAACAGGTATTGGGAGGTGGCCATGGCAATATATGGCTGCAAGGGATATCACGGGTACGAAACTAGAGCATCGCAACACAGATAGCAATAGATCAACATGAGGGAATAAATACTATAAAAGTAAGATAGGTAGAAAGGGGGAGATGCTCGCCTGAAAACATTGTCGAAGTTTTAACCGAAGATCGGGCCGAAGCTCACATCAACTCAACGACCTTATCCGCGAAGAAGCAAATCACTAGAAGAAACATCGGATGCAATATTTAATACGACGGCAGAAGATCGGCATGATGCATGTATGATGCATGGCATGGCAACGGTGCAATGCAATTAGGTCATGTTAAGCAGAACCGGGGTCCCGACAATTAGTTAGATGGTTCAAGTTGTTTAGAACCCCCGCAATTTAAATGTTGTTTAACAAGGCAGAATATATCACCGGTTCGCTACACAAGTTTAAATAAGGCCGATATGAGACTGGATTTGCCCGCATATGGGCCCCATATTTAATTAGAGTTGAATCGGCATAAGGCCCCCAAACCATATGACAAGATGCATGCAAGTATGACAATTTAATGTGCAACAGGTTTTATATTAGCATTTATAAAATAGGGCTCGGGAGAAAGGGGTCACACATTTAGGGTTCGGCAGATCTTGGTTCCGGGGGTTCGGGGTTCGGGGTTCGGGGTCGGTCTCAGGGTTCGGGGTTCGACAAGTGCGTTCTCGACGGAAGCGTTCTCAGATTACTGGGGTAGATCTTGTCGCGTCCGGGAAGCAGGACTTGGGTCGGTGTCGGGGCGCGTCGGATTCGTCCAGGCCGATGCCGTTCTTGTCGTCGCGAAGGTCTTGTCGAGTCCCACGGGGTCGGTCTTGCCGTTGCGAGGGTCTTGTCGAGCCCGCGCCATCGAGTCGGTGTTAGCGTTCGGGCGCGTTCTCGTGGCAATCTTGGCGTCCTGGGGACGATCCTGTCGCATCTGCGGCCGTCGGGTCGGACTTGGCGTTCGGGGTTCGGATCCGTGAAGCAGATCTTGATGTACCGAGGGTTGCGAGTCCTTGACGACAACAGTCTCGCGGACGAGCTTGGTTAGCCGTCGGCACATGGTACAGGGATTCTCGGGAGATCTTGGCGAAACACGTCGTCCTTGTGCTTGCAGGAGAACGACGAGCTCGGTGAGGACTACTCGGGCGGCGGTCCGGTGGCGGTGGAGGTCGTCGTGGCTCGAGACGGCCGGGACTGCAGAGGGACGCAGCGGGAGGGAGGCGTGCACGCGCACGAGCGGAGCGGGAGGGGCGCGAGGCGGCCGGGGCCTGGCGGGGTGCTGCGGAGGAAGGGTGAGAGAAGGGGCGAGCGACGGAGACGGGGAGGGCGGATCGCGACGGGGCCGGCCAGAGGCGGCGCCGGCGAGGTCGGGTAGGGCGCGCTCGGGGCGAAGGAGGATGCCGGCAGGGGGCGCGGGGCTCGGGCGAGCTCGGCCTGGGCGGTGGCGGGGCGAACGACGAGGCGGGCGAGGCGGAGGCCAGCGCGGGGCGGCTCGGGGGCGGCCCTGGCGACGGCGGAGAGGAGCAGCGGTGGCGGCGCGCTGACGAGGGGTAGCGGGGCCGGCGGGGCGCGCGGAGCCGCGGCGAGAGGAGGAGCACCGTGGGCTGCCGCGAGCACGGAGGAGGGAGGGGGCTCCGGCGAGCCTGGCGGGGCGGCGTCGCGGAGAGGGAAGAGGTGAGGGAGCGAGGCGGGCCGGTGGAGGGAGAGCTCGGCCGACGAGCGGCGGCGCAGGTTGGGGAGCCGTGCGGGGCGGACGGGGCGGCCAGGGCAGGCGAGCACGCGTGGCGAGGGAGGCACAGAGGGAGAGAGAGGACGCGGGGGCGTCGCGTGCGGGGCGAGCGCGAGGAGGGAGAGAGGCTGCGCGCTGAGGGAGAAGAAGGAGGGTGGGGCCCGGGGGCGCGGTAGGTGGGGGCTGACAGGTGGGGGCCACGGGAGGGGAGGAACGGGCCAGGGGCGGTGGCGTGTGGGGTGGGTGTGGCCGGCTGGGGTCTGCGGGGTGGGGCCCGGGGGTGTGTGGCTGTGTGTGTGCTGGCGCGTGGAGTGGGTTGTGTGGGCAGGTGGAGAGAGGGAGGAGAGAGGGCTGGGTGAGGTGTCAGCATGTGAGTGGTGGGGAGTTTGGGGAGGGTGAGGTGGCATCTGCTGATTGGCCAGGGTGATGTGGAGACAAGGGTGGGTAGATAGGTTGGGTGTAAAAGGGTTTAGGTTGGGCCGATTGTATTTTTCTGGGATGGTCGTTCGGGTCTATCCGGCCCGTTCGACTGCCCCACTGAAAATAATTAAACATTTTATTTGTTTTAAACGGGCCGTTTGCAAACCGATAGCAGCCAAAACAAAATAATCCGGAGACCCGGGTTTGGCGTTTGAATAAAAGACGGGGCGTTTAGAAAACAAAATTAGGCTTTTCGAAAATAGTTTTATGCAAGCAAATGCAAGATGATGCCGATGCTCAAATGCAATGTGGCATGATGACATGAGCATGCGGTCATGATGATGCAATGCACAAAAACAACGCGATTTTCTAGTAGTGTTTTTTGCGGGATGCCACACCTCGCAAGCGGAAATGAAGCAGGAAAGGGAGCCAATCGCATTGGCTGGCAAATGATGGGTCTGGAGATGGAAGGTGGAAAGAAAGGAAGAAAATAAACTGCTCACTGGCAGAGCGAAACCTCGCTCAAAATGAGAGAGGAAAACCACCCTTTCAGTCGCATCGGGTTTGGGGGAGATCTCACCGGCGGGAAGATGGCAGTCAACCTGGAGCGGGATGCGCCTGGTGGAGCGAAGCCATTTGAGCTCCTCGGTGGAGACCTCCGAACCCTCCCAGCCATCGCGCTCGCCGGCGGGAACCTCCTGTTCTTCAGCCCCTTCAGTGTCGTCACGTGCGTCCATGATCCTCCTGGACTCAATATCCTCCGTCTATGGAAGAGGTTTGGAAGAACAAGGACCCGTAGTGGAATGAGAAGAGGAAAAGGGCAATCACAAGGCACGAACAGAAGGGAATAAGAACCACAGAGCAGGAAGTTGGATTTTGGAGGCGCAAGGAAGAAGAAGAGGCAAAGGGGAAACTAAACGGGCGAGGGAAGTTGTAATCCGCTCACCCCTAAATAAGGGCGGTAAAAACCCCAATCGTGGGATCCCCTTGTGCCGTGCGGCCAGCGTGTGGCCGTGTACCCGACCGAGTGAACCAATCAGCGGCGCCACGTGACAACAGTACATGAAAAATCCCCTGCCACGTCACGAAAGGAAGAACAAGGGGCGCAAACCAATGGGATGGCCACAGTGACGGGGAATAACTGCGCAGACGTCACTGTGCAGTCAGGGCTTGGAACAAAATTTGAGGCAAGTTACCATGATTACCAGCTGTTAGTGACCGAAACACGCCGAAAATGACTCGAAATTGGCCAAAATGACTTGGCACGAGGGGAAAACAAGCCAGAAATTCAAAGAACTGACCCAGAGACTGTCAGACAGACTCGTCAAGATGCAAGGTTGCACCAAATAGTGCACCTTAAGCCATAAATAAAGACAAAAGAAGAAGTTCCAATTACATTACAGGAACCTGGAGACGCCTAACAGCTAGAACTGTTAGACCTCACCAGCTTCGGGGACTAATGTCGGGGGATGACCCTCGGTAGGGTCACAAGGGGTAAAACACAGCCCAGCTTGGCTTACGCCAAATGAAGAAGGAACCAGGCCGAGTAAGTACAGCCGGGTAAGAGGATTGTATGCGGCCGACATAGAAACTATGTCGGCCCGTATAGGACAAAGATGTTAACCTTACAGGAACCAACGAGCCGAGTCTCCTGAGGAGGGGCCGAGTCAGATAGGACGCGTGGCACCTTTCCGAGTGAGGTTCAGGAGGGACCATGGTAAAGCGTGGTCAAAAGAGAAGGGCGACGTCGGGTGACACGGAAGGAGCCGGTGACGCCCAAAGCAAGGGCTGACGTACAAAGTTACTGTGTGACGCCAAAAGGAACAGGAGGCGACGTACCTGAAGACCGTTAGCTGTCTAGCTTTATGGAATGGGCCACTGGGCTAGGGGAAAGCCCATGACCCGGCCTGCATAGTAGGGACCAAGGTCCAAACAGTAACCCTAGAACCCAAAGGGGTGTAACCTAGCTAGCAACGCCTATATAAGGAAGGGCATAACTGTAGGTAGAGGAGGTTGTACCAAGTAGGGAACTAGTGCACAGAGCACTAGTTCATACAGCTCAAGGAGTACTTGTAAATCGCTAGCATCAATAAAATTCCTAAGTGTGGAGAGTTCATCTTGTTCTTCGTGCATGGCTAGACCGTGCACTCCCTCCCCGGTGACCACAAGCACCCATTCGGCCCCCAACTTAAGCCTACCCATGGCATCTGCTGTGACACCACCACGACAATAATCCTAGACTCCCAAGGATTGGATGTGATTTTGGGTATGGATTGGATGACTAAGTATGAAGGAGTACTAGATTGTGCCAATCGTGCTGTTACACTCACAACCCCGGATAAGAAACAGATTAGGTTCAAGTCTAACTTTGAATCTAAAGGGAGTAAGCTAAATTCTCTTAAGGGGGTTAGCATAGACAGTGTACCAGTTGTGAAGGAATATCCGGATGTATTTCCAGAAGAGTTGCCAGGAATGCCACCCGATAGAGATGTGGAGTTTCTGATTGACTTACTGCCAGGATCTGGATCAATAGCAAAGGGAACCTACAAGATGTCAGTTGATGAGTTGAAAGAACTCAAGAAATAGCTTGGAGAACAGTGGCAGAAAGGATTTATTCAACCAAGTTCTTCATCTTGTGGTGCACCGGTTCTTTTTGTTGAGAAGAAGGATAGAAGTTAAAGGTTGTGCATAGATTACCGTTCACTCAATGAGGTGACTATAAAGAACAAGTACCCTTTGCCTAGAATCAATGATTTATTTGATCAACTCGAAGGAGCCCGTATGTTCTCAAAAATTGATCTCCGATCAGGCTACTTTCAGCTAAAGATTAGAGAGCAAGACATACCTAAGACTGCTTTCACCACTAGGTATGTATTGTATGAGTACACCGTGATGCCATTTGGTTTGACAAATGCACCAGCTTATTTCATGAATATGATGAACAAGGTGTTCGTGGAATTTCTTGACAAGTTTGTTGTCGTATTCATCGACGACATTTTGATCTGTTCCAAGAGCAAAGAAGAACATGAAGAGCATTTGCGTTTCATACTTGAGAAGCTCAGGGAGCACAAGTTGTATGATAAGTTTAGAAAGTGTGAATTCTGGTTGAATGAAGTTGGATTTCAGACATATTGTGTCGGGAGATGGTATAGCTGTAGATCCCGCAAAGGTGTCAGCTGTAACTGAGTGGGAATCTCCCAAGTCAGTGAAAGAAATTCGCAGTTTCCTAGGCTTGGCAGGGTATTATTGGAGGTTCATTGATAATTTCTCAAAGGTAGCTAAGCCAATGACGGAGTTACTTAAGAAAGATAAGAAGTTTGACTGGACTAAAAGGTGTGAAGTCAGTTTCCAGGATTTAAAGAAGAGACTAGTGACAACATCGGTCTTATGTCTGCCAGATTTGGAGAAAGATTTCCAAGTCTATTGTGATCCGTCTCACCAAGGATTAGGAGGAGTTTTGATGCAAGAAGGGAAAGTTGTGGCATATGCCTCGAGACAACTCAAAACTCATGAAGTGAATTATCCTACTCATTACTTAGAGTTAGCCTCTGTTGTCCATGCACTCAAAACATGGAGACATTATCTTTTGGGAAAACATTGTGACGTGTTCACAGATCACAAAAGTTTGAAGAATATCTTCACTCCAAAGGAAATCAATATGAGGAAAAGAAGATGGCTTGAACTCGTCAAGGACTATGACTTGAGTTTGCAATACCATCCCGGTAAAGCAAATGTTGTAGTGGATGCTTTAAG
This sequence comes from Avena atlantica, assembly GCA_910589765.1. NCBI lineage: Eukaryota > Viridiplantae > Streptophyta > Magnoliopsida > Poales > Poaceae > Avena > Avena atlantica. The sequence goes on along the minus strand of OU342735.1, from coordinate 84,600,068 downwards.
CCGTAAGGTTTATGTGAATGGTCTTACTAAGGGAGAATTGCCAGATGATCTGTGTGCCCAATTCAAAGATCTCAAATTGGAAATAGTACCCGAAGGACATATCATGTCATTGGATGTTCAACCCATATTGTTGGAAAAGATCAAAGAAGCCCAAAAGATGGACAAGGAAATTGAAGAGATTAAAGGAAAAGTTAGCAAAGGGAAAGCTAAAGGATTCCATGAAGACGAACAAGGTACTTTATGGTATGGGAAACGTATCTGCATTCTGCGAGATCCGGAGCTTCGGAAACTGATCATGCAGGAAGGACACAATTCACCATATTCCATTCATCCAGGTAACACCAAAATGTACATGGATATGAAGGAAAAAAATTGGTGGAATAATCTCAAGAAGGACATCGCAGAACATATTGCCTTGTGTGATGTGTGTAGTCGAGTGAAAGCAGAACATCAGAAACCGACAGGATTATTACAACCACTACCCATTCCTGATTGGAAGTGGGATAAGATTGGCATGGATTTTATCACCGGACTGCCAAGGACTAGATCTGGATATGATTCTATTTGGGTTGTTGTAGATCGCCTAACTAAAGTGGCTCATTTCATACTTGTGAAGACAACCTATACAAATGCTAAATTAGCCAAGATCTATGGAGTACCCAAGAGTATTGTGTCTGATAGAGGAACTCAGTTCACTTCGCATTTTTGGCGACAACTGCATGAGTCATTGGGAACAAGGTTAGAGTTCAGCACAGCTTTTCACCCCCAGACTGATGGACAAACAGAAAGGACCAATCAGATTTTGGAGGATATGTTGAGGGCATGTGCCCTAGACTATGGTGCTAGTTGGGATGAAAGTCTGCCTTACGCAGAATTCTCTTACAATAACAGCTATCAAGCCAATATTGAGATGGCACCATTTGAATTTCTCTATGGAAGAAAGTGTACTACACCATTGCTATGGAGTGGTGTTGGAGAAAGAAATTTGTTCGGACCAGAACTCATTAAGGAAGATGAAGAGAAAGTTAAATTGGTAAGAGACAGATTGAAGATTGCACAATCCCGAAAAAAGAGCTACGTAGATCCAAAGCATAGAGAAGTCACCTATGAGGTAGGTGATAGAGCTTACCTTAGAGTCTCACCACTTCGTGGTGTGAAGAGATTTGGAGTCAAAGGAAAGCTGGCACCTAGATACGTTGGACCATTCAAAATTTTGAGTCGTAAAGGAGAAGTGGCTTATGAGATTGAATTGCCCGAATCACTGTCAGTAGTTCACAATGTATTTCATGTGAGTCAGTTGAAGAAATGTCATCTGGAGATGGAAGAAACTACTTTGAAGGATACTATACCTTTGGAAGAGGATCAGTTGGAGAGTGATCTCACCTATGAGGAGAAACCTATCAAGATTCTCGAGACTGCAGAAAGAGTTACTCGTACCAAGACTATCAAATTCTGCAAAGTGCAGTGGAACCACCATTCCGAAGAAGAAGCAACTTGGGAAAGAGAAGATGACCTTCGGAAAGATCACCCTCACCTATTTGCTAGCCAATCTGAATCTCGAGGACGAGATTCATCTTAAGGGGGTTAGATTTGTAACATCCCAAAATTCATGAACTACAAAAGCATGCATTGCATTCATGTATTCATGGCATTTTTTTGACTTGCACAAATATTTTCAAACCAAAACTCCAAATAAAACCACTATTATGCCTATTATATATATAACATATATGGCATGATTTTTTTTTCGAAGGACCAAAGTGAATTTGAGTGGTCAGTGGTGTTTGTCACACTTTAAAGTGCAAGGACCTCACTGCAAAAATCCAGAAATGATTTGAATTCAGTCCAGTTTGAATAAAAATTCAAATTCATTTCTGAAAAACCAAATAGAAAAAGAAAAGGAGAAAAGAAAAACACTGCGCTACCTATTCGGCCCAGTGCCAGAAACAACCCAGCAGCCCACCCGGGCCATTCTCCCTCCCCCCTCTCTCTCACGTGCACTAACCCTACCCTGTTGTCACTGCCCAGTGGCCCCGCGCCAGCTCGGCACCTATTCCCCAAATCCCACGCCCAGACCCTGTCGCCGCTGCCGTTCACTGTCGTTGATGTTGCGGCTTAATTTCCATTGATACGGCGAGTAATTCTCGCGCCTGCCCCTGCCTACTTAAACCCCTCCCCGCCGCGATCATTTCCCCTTACTCCCCACTCCCTTTCCGCCACCAGGTTGCTCGTATTTCAAATCGAAACCTCACTACCCGACGAACTCCGACGAGGTATTCCGGTGAGCACAGTCCGCCCCGTGCCCTCTTCTTCTTATTGTCGTGCTCCCCTTGCTCGTGCGCTTCTTCTCATACCTTTTATTCATCTGATCGTGACCCAGAGCATCGGCTTCGTCAAACACCGTGAGCACCCGCCGCCGCCCTCGTCTCCGACGAGCAATTCTGGTAAGACGCGGCCGCCCCTTGGCTTCTGGTTCACACCATCTCGTTCACTTGACCCTTGTGCACACGCTGATGCCTCTGGTTTGTGCTAGGGTGACCCTAGTCGTCGCCTTCGTCGCCGCTCGCACGAACTCGACGCTGCCCGTAACTCCGACAAGCTCCAGCCGCCGCAGCAGCACGCCCCTGTCCAAGCCGAAGCCACGTTGAGCTTCCTCGCGACCTTTCGACGCTGGTAAGCCACCGCACAGCCCCTATCCCCCTCTGTACTCACCGGAACAGCACCGCCAGTAGCGCGCCGCCGCGGTAGCCACGCGCATCGCCAGACTTTGGTCGCATGCGTCGTAGCCGTTAGATCTAGATCTAGTGGATGTGATTAGATCACTTAACGAAAGGGTATGCTCAAATCTAGACCGTGCAATTTTATTTAAATCCTGCGGCTCTCGTTGATCGATCCAACCGAACTGGTATGGGCCAATCAGACACAGCCACATGTATGTGAGTTTGTTTTAAAATCTATTTTTATATCTATTAGAGATTCAAACTTGTAAAATTCATATCTTGAGTTCTGTTTATTCAAAAAATGCAAATAATATATCATTGGATTCAAAAAATAAATCCTACACTACTGTGGGCTTGAATTTGTATTTTAATTATGTAAATTAGGTTTATTTGCAGAATCAAATATAGGCTTATTTTGGCTATAAATAATTTAGAAAATGATTTTAAAGCAATTTAGGTTTATTTAGACTATAAATAGTTGGTTTTGTGTTCAGTATTGTTTGACTTAACTTGTTTAGTTCAGAAAAGTCATTTCATTGCATTTGCATGCATTCATAATATTTTTTGCTTGAACATTGGAATGTGAATTTGGTGCTATTATTTTATGTGTAGATTTTGGTGCTAGTGGTGATTGTGATTGTGAGGATTGTTGCTACTCTCCCAACTACCAAGGCAAGTGGTGCTTCATGTATTTGTCCTATTATTTTGACTATGCACTAGTGATATTTTGAAGGTAAATAGTCTGTTGCCTAGGGGGATAGTTTCCCCCCTTGGATGCACGCCATCTTATGCGTTGAGATACGTGCATAGTAACCTTAAGGTAGACACTTTCATTAAGCAGTATATAATAAAGCTGACAGGACACGGTCTGTATAAATGTTTTGCGCGCATTCAGACTCGACAGGTTGGTCACAAGCAAGCAGAAACAGCGATCTCCTAGGCTTTGCTTGCACAGACAGCAATATCACAGTTGTTGTCCTATTAGCACACCTCACGACCCACGTGCAACCCCTCCATGCTAGCTTGTGGCTCACTTCTATGAACAGACAACCTGATGGAAACAGTGTGCATGCGTCATGGCAGCAACGCACCGTCTCCAAGAAGATATGTGGCTATCTCTCACGGGCTTTCTATCTTGATAGCATAGACTTGTCCTCCCTTGTGCAGTCACTAATAGCAGACCACCTGGCCATGCCATTAGGAGCACGCCGTCACACTCGTAAGATGGCGGCATGTTAATTGTTCATCGGCGCTTGAAATACCACACACCACTGCTTACTTTAAAGAGAACAGCAGAAACACCTTTTCAAAATGGAGCCACCGTTTTAGTCGACAAGTACAAAGAGTGGTGGAGCATTTATTTGGTGCTGGATCGTGACAAAAAAGAAGAGAGGGGGCCAAAAAAATGGACGCCAAATCAACTAATGATGGTACTTGTCCGCCAAAAAAATTCTGAAAAAATCCAAAGATTATTTTCAAGTTCAAAACTGCACTTCCTTTTTAAATTTACACGCGAAACTACATTTGAGATTATAATACACACAGGTGTAACTGACGTCGTCGTGCTAAACACCCTACTGCTGCACAAAAATTATAAATGAATGGCATGCATAAATTAAGTCAAAAAAATCAATGGTTGAACAACGTAACTTGAGTATGACACTCACATGTAGATCACGATGGGCTTGGAGATCAACGCGATGTGTTGCATTGCACAACATGGTATATGCTACGCTGGCTACACTGGCAGATAAAAGTGAAAAATCTTATTATTCAGTTTTGACACAAAAATAGCCTGTACCATGGACAAAAATCTGCACATCAATATAAAGTACATTGTGTTCCGTGCATGTACTAAATAGTGCTAGCACCTCTTGCGGATGCATGCAGGCTTCTGAGACGGCACAACAATCAATGTGTTCACTAATCATTGATTATTATGTCGCTACTGGTAAACAATAAACTGACAGTGAGCTGGCAGTACAGATCATAGCACACATCGTACGGTGTTGGCTAGGGGGGAAGCTATCCCCTTTTGCAGCAAATCCACACTCTATTTTGAATAGGGATTGCATGGAATTTTTGCTAAGTATCTATATGATATGCTTGAGAAATCCTAGTAGTTGTAGTCTTGGTAGAATTTTTTCTAAGTTAAGATACTTGTTATGTTATCATGCTTAGCCTAGCTAGTAGCAAACAAGGGTGGAATATAATCATGCTATGGAAATTTTGCTAAGTCTTTTGACTTGTGTTTTTGCTTAATAAAACAACTAAGTGAATGAATCACCAGGGTGGAATGGTATGATGGTTTGTGTTGAGTGGTTACACAAGGCCCATGTCTATGGCTTAGCTTGTGTATCACACTTGTGGAAAGCCACCTAGGAACAAAGGGATTTGAGATACTTAGTGTTTAGAAGCTTATAGTGCAACCACATGGCATATGGGCTTTGACTTGATCATATAAGTTGCAATAACTTAGCCAGATGGACAGTTGGTGGTAGGGTCATAGGATGGAACGCATCCATGGTGGTCTAAGGAAGGCTTCTGAAAGGTCTCGTCTCGATGCATGTCGATTCTTGTGGGGAAAGTGCACCACCTCTCGAGAGGGTAAAAACCTAAGTACTTAGCCTTGTCCCTGACAACGGACAATTTGAGCATCAATATATTGAAGCTATCAAGGATCTCCTCATCCCAATTTCTAAGTTAAAAACTTGTGGTTGAACAAGGGTAAAGGTTCACCAATGTCTATTGGTGGTTCCTTGGGAGTTTTTTGACAAACAAAAACTTAGTGTTTTTCAACTGATAGAAAAATCTATTTTGAGCAAAGCAAGCCTAAGCTACACTTAGCCAAATTCATATAGATGTTAGATACTACTATATTACTATGGTATCACTTGCCAATACAATTCCAAATGTATTGACCCACTGTGGCTGTAACTTATGATGTTGCAGGTTACTCTGATGAGGATTAGGGTTATGAGTCTACACTCAACATGCTTGCCTGTGGCACATGAAGATGAAGACTTTACTTTATTTATCTACGAATTAAACTCTTGTACTATCCTTTGGCTATTGCGTTGTAAAGACTATGTTTATCTCTGGAATGATGACGTAATAAAGACCTTTGTATCTGTGTACTTCATCTTAAAACTATGGATGCTAGCATTTGATCCAGTGACTAGCATTGCAATCACAGGGGCCTTTACCTTTATAAAGGTGGGGTCTTACACCTAAGGAGAACATCTTGTAATAATAACACCTAAAATGTCAAGAGACAAAACACTTAGCACTTAGATCCCCGGCAACGGCGCCAGAAAATAACTTGATGACTGCAAGTGCACAGATCATTTGTAGCTAGTTTAGAAGTTCAAATATCGATCCCACGGGGAGCCCAAAGGTAAATGTTTATTGGTGAAGTCTCTGTTGCACCCGAAGTTGTCACGGGTCTTCGAGTAAATTGACTGCAAGTGTTGAGAATGAAAATGGAATTCGGGTGCAAATGGAAGTACTTAAATAAAATTAAAATGCAAACTTCAGAAATAAAAAGCATAAAAAGTAAAGGACGATTTGTTTTTTTTTTCTGCAGATGACGAAGTAGGTGCGGGGAGTTTCAGTTAATGGTGATAGTGAATGTGCCGGGTGAATGAGTGATAAGTGTAACAATCATAATCTTATAAGTATGTGTGTAGGTGAGCAACCCATAATTAGCCAGAACTCCTCTTGGTAGATTTCATCCCAACTTCAATAATCCTACTAGCTTGTTTACCACAACCATGGTTAGTCGCTAGACGATTAAGATCCTTTAGGTTGCTTTGCAATTAAACTCCATGGATCGGACTAATGCAATAATCTCGATGGTTCCTCGTTATCCTCAAGTCAAACTAGTTTCCCATTGATATCCCCATGTCACTCGAGGGTCGTCGGTCTGCTAGCAAACAAGATTCTATCTATGTAGAACAAAGCATCAAGTTGTCTGGGACCTTAATTGGACAACAGGCATTAAGCATCCCACGGATAGTCAAGCACACATAATATAGTAATTAAAATTAACCACAAACTTGATGGAAATTATGTAGGCACATCACATCTCACCAATCCCCTACATCTCCCATGCCCAAGGGAACTTACTCACACATGAGAGAAGAAAGCATCATCGATATAATTAAATAAAGGGAGTTCTTCTCGATATTACCGTGGAGACCCACAATAAGAAATAGAAACAAATCCTACACAATTCAGGATAGGAAGAACAATCTCAAACCCTAATCTTGCAAAGTGGAGACCTCTCTCTCTCAAGTATAAGTGATGGCTATGGAGGTGTGGTCTCTAGGAGATCTAAGATCGTGGAGCGAGATGAAGAACGTCTTCCCCTTCTTCTTCGGATCCCTTCTTTCTCCCTTCTGGATCGTGTGGTGGCTCGTGTGTTATGTTTTCGACCCCGGGCTCTTCACGAAAGTTGTCTCTTTTAATAAGACAAAGGAGATGGCTGTTGGAATTATGCCCTAGAGGCAATAATAAAGATGTTATTATTATAATTCTTGTCCATGATAAAGTTTATATTCCATGCTAGAATTGTATTAAGCGGAAACTTTAATACTTGTGTGGTTTGTGAACAACACCGTGTCCCTAGTATGCCTCTATGGACTAGCTCATGGATTAATGATGGTTAAGGTTTCCTAACCATAGATATGAGTTGTCGATTAATAATGAGATCATATCATTGGGAGAATGATATGATGGACAGACCCAAACTAAGCGGAGCAATTAGATCGTGTCATCGTGTTCATCTTTGTGAAGCTTTTCTTATGTAAAATATTGTATTCCTTAGACCAGGAGATAATGCAACTCCCTGGTATCGGAAGAAAGCTTTGAGGTCATAAAACGTCATCCTATGAGAGGGTGATCATAAAGGTGTCTCTCAGGTGATCAAAAAGTACCTGTTGGGTTGTATGTATCGAGATGGGATTTGTCCCTCCCAAGTCGAAGAGATATACTTCGGGCCCACTCGGTAATCGATGTCAACACCGCTTGCAAGCATGTGGTTAAGGAGTTAATCACAAAGTGATATCGGATTACGGAACGAGTAAAGTACTTGCTCTGAACGAGATTGAACTAGGTATGACGGTACCGACGATCAAATCTCGAGCAAGTAAAATATCACGAGACGAAGGGAATATATATATGGGATTGATTGAATCCTGGCATCGTGGTTCATCCGATATGATCATCGATGAATGTGTGGGAGTCAATATGGGTTTCCAGACCCCGTTGTTGATTATTGATAGAAGATCATGTCTGCATATTCTCGAACCCGAAGGGTCACACACTTAACATGTCTCGACGCTAGGATAGATTGGATAATTGGTTTATGAGTTTTTGTTCGGAGTCTCGGATGAGATCCAGGACATCACGAGAGGTTCCGGAATGGTCCGGAGAATAATATTCATATAAGGCAATGCAATTTTTGGAGTTCGGAATTGTTTCGGGTTAATCGGTATTGTACCGGAAGCTTCTAGAACCTTCCAGAGGGGGAACAACGTGGCCCCACCTGCCGGGAGGGGGAATGGGCCTATGAGGGAGTGCCCTGGCCGCATTGGGCCAGGGGCACAAGGCCCCATAGGGCCCAGCCGGCCAAACCTAGGGCAAACCCTAGGGGAGCTTCTAGAAGAGGGGGGGAACTTGCCCCCCACTCCTCCCTCCTTGGCCGCCGGCCTAGGGCTTTGGGGAGGGGCTAGGGCTGGCCGCCCACCCTCTATATAAAGGGATGGGGGCGCACCCCTCCCCCACACCTCCTCCTCAACCCTAGCCGCCCTGCTGCCCCTCCTCTCTCTCTCCCTCCCGACTGCGCGTAGGCGAAGCCCTGCCGCGGAAACTCTCCACGCTTGCACCGCGCCGTCGCGTTGTAGATCCAATCCATCTTTCCACCCTACTTTCTGGACCGAGGAAGGAGGAGACGTCGAGGTGCCGCACGTGTGCATCTCTCAGAGGCATCGCCACTTGCGGTGTTAGATCGAATCGGATCGCGAGGAGGAGAAGCAAGTACAACTACATCACCCACATTCCGTCGAACGTTCCGCTGTGTGAATCTTCAAGGGTATGAAGATCTCATCTATCCCCCTTCGTTGTTTGCATCTCCTAGATTAGATCTTGGCTTTCCCATTCGCATCCGTAGAATTTTTTTGATTTACTATGCTGCGAAACCCTTCAGTGGTATCAGAGCTAGATCTATGTGTAGATGTGTTTCACGAGTAGAACGCAACATGGTTGTTGCGGGCGTTGATGTTTTCTGTTGCAAGCCTTTTGTTTCTGTATGAAAGAACATTTCTTAATCCCTAGTGTTTTGTGTGTTAGATAACAATACCAAGGATCATTTAATGTGTGTTGAAGTGTTGCAGCTCTATTTGAGAACAAAGGGAAAAGGACTCTGCCTTTCGGGGCGGATAATCCGGCCCCACCAGGGGCGGATAATCCGCCCCTCCCTTTGCCCAAGCAGGCGCAAGCCCCAGAAGGGGGGCAGAATTTTGGCCGGATTTTCCGGCCCCGCCGGATAATCTGCCCCTCAGGGGGGCCAGATAATCCGCCCCCTACTCATCGCCAAGGCGCAAGCCCCAGAGAGGGGGCGGAGTTTTGGCCGGACTTTCCGGTCTGGCCGGATAATCCGCCCCTCAGGGGGGCCGGATTATCCGCCCCCCAAGAACTTCACCAAGCTTCACCAAGGCGCAAGACCCAGAGAGGGGGCGGAGTTTCCCCCGGAGAATCCGCCCTTGGGGCGGAGTTTTCCCAGGGGGCGGATAATCCGCCCCCAAAGTTGTGCAACGGCCAGATCTGGGGAGGGGGTATTTAATCCAGCCACCCCCCTCCTGCCAGATCTCTTGATTCATCTCAAAAAAGAACAGATCAGATCTGGAAGCTTTATCCAAGAGTGCTCCACCTAGATCCACCCAAAGGCCCCATCCCTTGGGGAATCAAAGGAGGAGAACTCGATCTTCATCATCAGCAATCAAGCGCTTCATCTCCTCTCCATTCATTTGGAGAACCTCCGATCTAGTATTTCTTGCAAATATCTAGATCCTCGTTTTTGTTTATATTGATAAACCTTGTTCTTGTGGCAGCTTGTTGTCATCCCGGGAGCCCCCAATTCGGTTGTGGGTGTGTGCCCCGATAGTGTTGTAAAAGGCACCGGTTCCCGCCTCGAAGGGATCCAATAGTGGAGAAGGTGGATCAGGCCTCTCGTGGCGAGATCCATCGGAGAATAGGGTGAGGCCTATTGTGGCGTGGTGGTCTTAGAACCGCCCACCCCTCCAACGCAGATGTACTTCCCTTAACAAGGAAGGAACTGCGGTAAAACAAATCCCTGTGTCTCCGCGTGCTCCACTACGGTTTCCTCGCTCCTCTTTTACGTGCTTAGTAGTTAGGGCTACATATAGGAAAATTCTCGTAGTTGCATATCTAGATAATTTACTTTGTGTCAAGCCTAAAATTGAAAAAGTATTAAAAATTGGTTAGCACCTATTCACCCCCCCCCTCTAGGTGCCCATACGATCCATTTCAATTGGTATCAGAGCCTCGACTCTTATTTCGGGCTTAACCGCCTAAGAGAAGTATGGGTTCCAAGGGAGATGGGAGTGATGCTCCGGAGGTAGTCACCATGAACGATCTCAAGACGTTGGAAACAACCTTGGTGAGTTCTATGGAGGCTAAGATGGAAGAGATGCGTCAATTGATAATGCGTCTCTCCACATCCGCAGCATCACCTCCATCTAACTCTGAGGATACCACTCCGCAATCCAAGGAAACGGGTAATACTGTTTCCAAAGATAACGAAGTGGTAGGTGATGATACTAGTAAGAGCTCCTCCTCGAAAAAGGATAGCGGTAAGGATGGATACAATGAGGTTTCTCATGTGTATTCTCCTGATCCGCCTATTCCTCACCCACATATACATAATAGGGGTGATCCACCCAAACTTTCAGCATCTACTTTCTCTCAATGGCAATTTTTGATGAAATCTCATGTGTGCAGTTCCTCCATAGAGTTGTGGAAGATCATCGAAAATGGTCTTTACGTTGGAAATCCTAACAATCTCACAAGGAGAGAAGTGGTCGATAGCCAATTCAATGCTACAGCTCTACACATGATACAACTTGGTGTGGGTGACAAAGACATGCCACACATTCAGCATCTTAGCACAGCTAAAGAAGCTTGGGATGCTCTCACCGAGCTCTTCATCGGAAATGAAAGTATGAGAAGGAATAGATATGATGCCTTGAGCAATGAAGCTGAAGGATTTTATATGATGGATGGAGAAGACCACGAGGACATGTATAGGAGGCTCAAGGCAATAGCTACAACCTTCAGAAACCACGGTGCAGCTCATGTTGATGATGCTTGGATCAAGCGCAAGTATGTCAGTGCTCTTATGCCATTTGAGCCCACAGATTTGAAAAGTCTCCAAGGTAGGCATAATTATCACCTCATGTCATCCAATGAGGTAATGCAAGAAATGGCCGCCTTCAAAGTGGCTGCCAAGAATGCCGAAGATGCTCGTGCTCGAGCTATGGGGATGTAAAAGGGGGTCAACATGGCTTTGAAGACTAGTGTAATTGATCATGATGAATATGCGGTAGAAGGTCTGGACTGTCCCGAAGATATAAAAAGGATCCACGGACAATACTTGGCTCTTTATGCAAGAAACTTTTGGAAAGATCCAGCCAAGGCTATAGCTGAACTAGATCGCAAGAGTGGAGCCTATGGAAGAAAAGAAAATGGTCCCAAGCTGAGAACATGCTTTAATTGTGGTGACCGGCTGCACTTCGTAGCTGAGTGTCCATATCAAAGTAGAGAGGATAATGGAGGAAGACTCATTTTCAAGGACAAATCAAAAGCTCCACGTAAGAAACAGTTTGTAAAGAAGAATGCTCCTTTCAAGAAGCAACCAAAGATTGTTCTAGTGGCTCAAGAAGAATATTCATCGGGGAGTGAAGATGAGGACGAGGACGATAGCTCTCAAGAGGTGGCTGCTATAGTCACCACATCTACATCAACATCTCTCTTCGACTCTCCGAACGAAAACATCATCAACAAGAATGCTACTTTCCACATGGCAAGAAGCTCCGAGGTAACTTCTTCTAACTCTTCTTTTCCCAAGGCTATGATAGACATGGATGATCCTGCTAGTCTTAAGGTTAAAGAAGAGATTATTGCTTTGGATTATTTCTATACTAACTTGCAAGGTGAGCACAAAGTTCGTTTTGAGGCTCTTATGGATCAGCTGGCCCAAAACGAAGCACTCCTCGAAGAAAAGGGCAGAATTGAAAGGGAGGATACAATGGAAATTGCATCCCTAAAAAATGCTCTTGAAGAAGAAGAAGCTCGGGTCTCTCTTGAAGAGAGGCTTGAGTCTATGGAAGAGTCACATGAAGAAATTGTGACTAAACCCGTTAAGGAACGTGACAATGTTGTCACCAAGTCAAAGAAGTTAAAGAAGGAAAGGATTGACTTTGGGGCTGCTCATGATAGACTCTCCGAGGAATTGGAGAAACTTGACAATGCTCATAAGGCGTTGAAAAACGAGTTCTCTATTCTCAATGAGTCACATGATCAGCTTCAAAGTCGATTGGCCGAATATGACACTCCTAGCTCGTCCAACTCAACATATAGTAACAAGAAAAATGCTAGTGTGGAAAAAGAAGTGATCAAGGACATCACTACAAAGGACAAAGGTGTGCTTGATGAAGTCCTTGGCAAGCAAAGATCAAATCATGGTAAAGAGGGACTTGGGTATGTCACCAAGTCCAAGAAGAAGAAGAACAAGACCAAGAATGTGCAATTAAAGACAAGCACTACTGAGAAGGTTGTCACAAAAGACAAGACTAATAATATTGGTTTTGCACGGTCTCACAATCCGAATTATGAACTCTTTTGTGATGACTATGGTGATGTTTATGCTTATTATGTTGGTCCTTTTGATGAATATATTGCTTGGTCTATTTGGGTCCCAAAGACCCTTGTTACTAACATGAAAGGACCCATTGAAAAATGGGTACCTAAAACCAAGAAGTAATTTTCTTGCAGGGCTATGCTTCCGGTGGGTCGAAATGGGTGCTGGATAGTGGCTGCACTAGTCATATGACCGGAAGCAAGGAGATCATCACGGAGATGCGTCCAAATCTTGATAATATCACAGTCTCCTATGGTGATAAGTCTAAATCTCAGGTATTGGGTCTTGGCAAGGTTGTGGTTGCCCACGATATCTCTCTCGTGGACGTCATGCTTGTTGAGACCCTTGGCTACAATCTTCTTTATGTTCGTGCCCTTGGCAAGATGGGTTTTGCTGTTTTTATCGATGATGATTTGGTGGTACTCTTATGGAGCAAGTCTCTAAAGGTCGCTTTCGTTGGATACGTCGGAAATGACCTGTATGTGGTGGACTTCTCGGGGAAAACCACTTCGGGTCCGATGTGTCTATTCAGAAAGGCCGACGTGGGCTGGTTATGGCATTGCCGTTTAGCCCATGTCAACATGAGAACTTTGCAAAGTCTCCAAAAGGGTGGCCACATACTTGGACTAAAAGACAATGTCTCTTTTGCCAAAGATCGTGTTTGCAGGGCTTATGTTGAAGGAAAAATGCATGATTCTCCCCACAAGAGGAAGACTATTGTGTCATCAAAGAGGATTTTGGAATTACTCCATGTGGATTTATTTGGTCCTCCTTCTCATGCAAGTCTTGGTGGGAAGAAATATTGCTTGGTCATCGTCGATGATTACTCAAGATATACATGGGTATATTTCTTCAAGCTGAAAAGTGAGACTCAACAAACTGTCATCGACTTTGCCAATGAAGTTCAACATCAACACAATGTTCCCATCTTGGCAATTAGAAGTGACAACGGCACAGAATTCAAGAACTACACTTTAAACGAGTTTCTTAGCGAAGAGGGGATTAGACACCAATATTCCGCTACGTACACCCCTCAACAAAATGGTGTAGCTGAGAGGAAGAACCGGACTTTGATGGATATGGCAAGATCTATGCTAGCTGAATTCAAGTCTCCTTATAATTTTTGGGCTGAAGCTATATCCACTGCTTGTCACTCATCAAACCGGCTCTACCTTCGGAAGATCTTGGACAAGACCCCATATGAAATACTTACCGGCAACAAACCCAACATCTCATACTTCAGGGTATTCGGGTGTAAGTGTTTCTTTCTTATTAAAGGTGTCCATTTGTCAAAATTTGAATCCAAGGCTTTAGAAGGTATTTTTGTTGGTTACGGTGCCGAATCCCACACTTATAGAGTCTACAACAAGCTCACTGGGATTGTTGTAGAATCTTGTAGTGTGGAGTTTGATGAAAATAACGGCTCCTTTGTAGGGCAAGTTGGTGTTTGTGATGCAGATGTTGAAATACCCCAAGATGCCATAAGAAGAATGGGCGTGGGATTTTTCCGCCCCATTGAGGAACCCCTTGTGGCGGATCGGGAAGGACAATGCTCCACACATGTGGAGCCCTCATCTACACAAGATCAACAAGCTCCTACTGTTGAAGACAATCCTGCACCAACACCACAATCTGCTGAAGACCATATGTCCACTGGACAAGCTGGTAGTCCCAGGCCGGACTATCCGCCCCCTCCAAGGGGCGGACAATCCGCCCCTGGCACTCCAACTCGTACCAGGGGATCCGAAGGAGAAATCAACATCTCTGAAGCTCCCAGGCCGGATTCTCCGGCCTCAAGGGGCGGAGTATCCGGCCCTGGGTCTCCAACTCCAGTCAGGCTTTCTCAGGAAGATGGTTCTGGTACTTCACCTCCCAGGCCGGATAGTCCGGCCCCTCCAAGGGGCGGATTATCCGGGCCTGAAGAAAATATTCAGCAACAATCTTCTGGCAGTAACGGTGACCAAGATCAATGGCAAGGCAGTAATCAAGACAAGGATACAACAATTGAATCCACTCCTCCTAGAAACAATAAGGACATTGAGGCTCGTCGCAAGGCTCGTGCTGATCGCAACCTTGAACTAAGAGGTCACACTCTTGACAAGGTTGTTGGTGATCTACGACGAAGGGTTTCCACTCAAAGAGAGCTTGCTAGCTTCTGTGATCATCAAGCTCACATTTCCATGGTTGAACCAAAGAAGGTTTTTGATGCTCTTGAAGAACCCGATTGGGTTGTTGCAATGCATGAAGAATTAAACAACTTCGAACGCAACAAAGTTTGGAAGCTCGTAGAAAAGCCAAAGGATTGCCGCAATGTTATCGGCACCAAGTGGATCTTCAAGAACAAACATGATGAAAATGGCATTGTTGTGAGGAATAAAGCACGACTAGTGGCTCAAGGGTTCTCTCAAGTTGAAGGAATTTATTTTGGCGAGACCTACGCTCCTGTGGCTCGCCTTGAGTCCATCTGTATCCTTCTTGCATATGCAACCCATCACAATTTTAAATTACAACAAATGGAGGTTAAGAGCGCTTTCCTTAATGGTCCTCTACATGAGTTAGTATACGTCAAGCAGCCCCCAGGGTTTGAGGACCCCAAATTTCTGAACCATGTCTACAAACTCGATAAGGTGCTCTATGACCTTAAACAAGCCCCACGTGCGTGGTATGAGCACCTTAAAGAGATTTTGCTAGACCGTGGATTCGAAGTTGGGCAAATCGATCCCACTCTTTTTACTAAGAAGGTTAATGGGGAGCTTTTTGTATGCCAACTTTATGTAGATGACATTGTTTTTGGCTCTACTAACCAAGCGTTTAACGATGAATTTTCGAAGCTTATGACTGACAGGTTTGAGATGTCCATGATGGGTGAGCTCAGGTTCTTTCTTGGATTTGAGATCAAACAACTTAGAGAAGGAACCTTTATTAATCAAGCGAAGTACATCCAAGACATGCTCAAAAGGTTCAAAATGACGGATCTCAATGGCGTTGCTACTCCTATGCAAACAAAGTGCCATCTTGAGCTCAATCCCAAGGGTAAAGACGTGGATCAGAAGGTATACCGATCCATGATCGGCTCTCTCCTTTACCTTTGCGCATCTAGGCCCGATATCGTGTTAAGTGTAGGAGTGTGTGCAAGGTACCAAGCCGCTCCTAAAGAAAGCCACTTAGTTGCAGTCAAGCGAATCTTTCGATATTTGGTTCATTCCCAAATTTTGGGTTATGGTATCCCAAGGGTTAAAGTTTCTCTCTATGTGGTTACACTGATTCAGACTGGGCTGGTGACAAAGATGATAGGAAATCAACCTCTGGTGCATGCCAATTCTTGGGGAGGTCTCTAGTGTGTTGGTCATCAAAGAAACAGAATTGTATTTCACTTTCAACCGCTGAAGCTGAATATGTTGCTGCTGCAAGTGCTTGTACTCAATTGTTATGGATGAGGCAAACTTTAAAGGAATATGGTGTCAATTGTGACAAAGTGCCTCTTTTATGCGACAATGAAAGTGCTATCAAAATTGCTTACAATCCCGTGCAGCATACAAGAACAAAACATATAGAGATTCACAACCACTTTATTCGGGATCATGTTGCTCATGGAGATATTGCTCTATCCTTTGTGAGCACGAAGAACCAACTTGCTGATATTTTCACGAAGCCTCTTGATGAAGCAAGATTTTGTTATTTGAGGAATGAGCTAAATATCATAGATTCAATGAGCTTGGCTTGACTACCCTTGCACACTCACTTGCGCTTATTCATGTATTTGGTTTAGATGCGGGCATAGACATAGGGGGAGTGTGGTCCTAATTGATTGGGCCAACCCTCCCCCATAATGCCGAAAGCAAGTAAAATCATTTCCCTTAATATCATTTTGTGATATGTGGGTCATCGATGAGCATTGGTTTTGAACTCAAGATACATCTTCGCGGTGTCATGCCATGCGCTCCAACATGGTGGCTTCGGCCACCGCCCTCTTCCTCAAGAAGAGTTGGTTTTTCATGGGTCTCATTGGATTTTCTTGCATATCTCATGTTCTTATAGAAAACACACTCAAATTTGGCTTTTGATTGAGTTGATTCTTGCAAATTTGGGGGTGAATTCTGGGTGTCCAGGGGCGTTAGCATCGCTCTTCTTCCTTTTTGTCGTTTCGATGCCAAAGGGGGAGAAGTAGTTCTATTAGGTCTCGTGGATTTGCAAGGGTCGGGCACAAGCTCTTCGATTTTAGTTATTTTTATTTGCTTGCTTGTGCCTTTTCTAGCGTGAACTTGTTTGCTATTTGTGGTTGTTTGTGTAAGACTTTGTCGTACTCCACAGTTTGGTACTATGTTTGGTATTCATGGATTTCTGGATTTATCTATCTTGGACCACATGGAATTCTGGAATTATGGAGCATATTTGATGGCATATGGATTCATGGGATTATCTATGTATGCCTTGGCTATATATTCCGGTGGTATGACATTTTTTCCCAAACCTTAAAGTAGTGTTCTACCTAGTGTGTGTATTTGTATTCAAATGCAAATCTTAATTATGCACACATCTAGGGGGAGCGTCTTTCATTATTTAAGGTGGCATTTGCCGGTTCTATTGCAAATCCTAGTATTGTCATCTAACACCAAAAAGGGGGAGATTGAAAGAACATTTCTTAATCCCTAGTGTTTTGTGTGTTAGATAACAATACCAAGGATCATTTAATGTGTGTTGAAGTGTTGCAGCTCTATTTGAGAACAAAGGGAAAAGGACTCTGCCTTTGGGGGCGGATAATCCGCCCCTCCCTTTGCCCAAGCAGGCGCAAGCCCCAGAAGGGGGGCGGAATTTTGGCCGGATTTTCCGGCCCCGCCGGATAATCCGCACCTCAGGGGGGGCGGATTAGGGCCGGATAATCCGCCCCCTGCTCATCGCCAAGGCGTAAGCCCCAGAGAGGGGGCGGAGTTTTGGCCGGACTTTCAGGTCTGGCCGGATAATCCGCCCCTCGGGGGGGCCGGATTATCCGCCCCCCAAGAACTTCACCAAGCTTCACCAAGGCGCAAGCCCCAGAGAGGGGGCGGAGTTTCCCCCGGAGAATCCGCCCTTGGGGCGGAGTTTTCCCAGGGGCGGATAATCCGCCCCAAGTGGGGGGCGGATAATCGGCCCCCAAAGTTGTGCAACGGCCAGATCTGTGGAGGGGGTATTTAATCCAGCCACCCCCTCCTGCCAGATCTCTTGATTCATCTCGAAAAAGAACAAATCAGATCTGGAAGCTTCATCCAAGAGTGCTCCACCTAGATCCACCCAAAGGCCCCATCCCTTGGGGAATCAAAGGAGGATAACTCTATCTTCATCATCAGCAATCAAGCGTTTCATCTCCTCTCCATTCATTTGGAGAACCTCTGATCTAGTATTTCTTGCAAATATCTAGATCCTCGTTTTTGTTTATATTGATAAACCTTGTTCTTGTGGCAGCTTGTTGTCATCCCGGGAGCCCCCAATTCGGTTGTGGGTGTGTGCACCGATAGTGTTGTAAAAGGCACCGGTTCCCGCCTCGAAGGGATCCAATAGTGGAGAAGGTGGATCAGGACTCTCGTGGCGAGATCCATCGGAGAATAGGGTGAGGCCTATTGTGGCGTGGTGGTCTTAGAACCGCCCACCCCTCCAACGCAGATGTACTTCCCTTAACAAGGAAGGAACTGCGGTAAAACAAATCCCTGTGTCTCCGCGTGCTCCACTACGGTTTCCTCGCTCCTCTTTTACGTGCTTAGTAGTTAGGGCTACATATAGGAAATTTCTCGTAGTTGCATATCTAGAGAATTTACTTTGTGTCAAGCCTAAAATTGAAAAAGTATTAAAAATTGGTTAGCACCTATTCACCCCCCTCTAGGTGCCCATACGATCCATTTCAGTGTACTTCTTATGACGCGGGATAGTGAGATCGAAGCGGTTCAGGCCAACCTTACGCGACCTCGTTCGCGAGACCGGCTCCGCACTTGACGTGTGGCTTGTTCCACACATGCGGCTGGTGGATGCCAGTTTCTCTCACTATAGTTGTCATGGGATTTACACCGGAGTTTGGCAACCATAATATCACCGTTGTGGCTTTCCGTAGGTAAGAATCGTTCTTAGCTTGCTACTCCCATAAGCCACGTAAAACATGCAACAACAAAGTAGAGGCGTCTAACTTGTTTTTGGAGGGAATGTTTTCTGTGATATGGTATGGCCCAAGATGTGATGTGTATATTGTATGCGATGATCATGTTTTGTAATGTTTCACGACTTGCATGTCGATGAGTACACAACCGGCAGGAGCCATATGGTTGTCTTTATAATTGTGTATGACATGTGTGTCAACTTCTTATACACCATGTAATAGCTTTACTTTATCGCTAAGTAGTTAGGAATAGTTGTAGTTGCTATTCGTGGTGGAGGCAATCATGGTGGAGTGATGGAGATCATGCTGGCACGCACAAGATGGAGATCATTGCGCGAAGATTGGCTATACCATGTCACATAAAGTTATATGCATGTGATGTTTATCCTTTTATGTATCTTATTATGCTTAGATCACGACGATAGCATTATAAGATGATTCCTCGCTTAAAGATCAAGATAAAAACTGTGTTCTCCCCATGTATGCACTGTTGCAAGCCAGTTTTGCACACGCGGAAATACTTGGGTTTGACTTGACGAGCCTAGCATGTACAGACATGGCCTCGGAACACATGAACCGAAAGGTTAAGCATGAGTCATATGAATGATATGATCGACACTTCGTTGTCCACCATTGAAACCACATCTCTTCTCGTGAAGATCGGATTAGGTGTGGTGAATTTGGATCATGTTCACTAAACAACTTGAGGGATGTTGAATTTAGTGGGAGTTCATCTAGTAATTTGATTAAGTTGAACTAGTTATCATGAACATAGTCTAATTTGTACTTGCAAATATTGTAGATCAAATGGCTAAGTCCAACTTCAACTTCAACGTTTTTGCTGAGAAAGAAAAGCTTAAGAACAATGGGTTTAACTTCACCAACTGGTTCCGCAATCTGAGAATCATTCTCTCTGGCGGACAAAAGGACTATGTCCTTGAGAATGCGCTAGGTGATGCCCTTGCTGTAGATGCGTCGACTGATGAGAAAGCTGCTTATCAGTCGCGCAAAGATGATTATGGAGTGATTAAGAGCACCATGTTGTTTGCTATGGAATCGGACCTTCAAAATCGTTTTGAAGATTATCCCGGGCCCTTTGAGATTCTTGAGGAGCTGAAAACTATGTTTCAGACTCAGGCCCGTTCTGAGATATATGAGATCTCTGAGAAATTCTTTAACTGCAAGATGGAGGAAGGGAGTTCCGTTAGTGAGCACGCCATAAAGATGTCGGGCTACACTCAACGCCTTGAGCAACTGGACTGCAAGATTCCAGAGGAGCTCAAGATTGACAGGGTTTTGAAATCACTCCCTCCCGGCTACAAGAGTTTAGTAGTGACTCATAATCAGATTGGTTCCACTGATACGATCACCGAGCTCTTCGCTAAGCTGAAATCTGCGGAGGTAGACATCAAAAAGGATAATCATGCGTTGATGGTCAACAAGCCCCCCAGCTTTAAGAAAGGTAAGGGTGCAAAGAAGCCCTTCAAGAAAGGCGGTGGCAAGCACGTTGCCCCTGCTGAGAAGAAGCTCAAGTCTGGACCTAAGCCGGACACTGAGTGCTTCTATTGCAAGGACAAGGGTCACTGGAAGCGCAACTGTCCGAAGTACTTAGCGGACAAGAAGGCTGGCACCATCAAAGGTATATTTGATATACATGTTATTGATGTTTTCCTTACTAGCCCTCGTTGTAGTGCCTGGGTATTTGATACTGGTTTAGTTGTTAATATTTGTAACTCGAAACAGGAGCTACAGAATAGACGGCGGCTTGCGAGGGATGAGGTGACGATGCGCGTTGGCAACGGATCAAGAGTTGATGTGATGGCCGTCGGCACGCTCTCCTTAGTTTTACCTTCGGGATTAGTTTTAAACCTCAATAAGTGTTATTATGTGCCTGCGTTGAGCATGAACATCATATCTGGATCGTGTTTATTGCAAGACGGTTATTCATTTAAATCTGAGAATAATGGTTGTTCTATTTATATGAGTAACATATTTTATCGTCATGCACCTGCTGTGAATGGTTTATTTCTTCTGAATCTCGAAAGGGATGAAACACACATCCATAACATTGAGGTTAAGAGATGCAAGGTAGATAGTGATAATACTACTTATTTGTGGTACTGCCGTCTAGGTCATATTGGTGTAAAAAACATGAAGAAACTCCATTCTGATGGACTTTTGGAGTCTCTTGATTTTGAATCATTTAACACATGCGAACCATGCCTCATGGGCAAGATGATCAAAACCCCGTTCTCCGGAATGATGGAGCGAGCAACGGACTTGTTGTAAATCATACATACCGATGTATGCAGACCGATGAGTGTTTCGACGCGCGGTGGATATCGCTATTTTCTCACTTTTACCGATGACTTAAGTAGATATGGGTATATCTATTTGATGAAACATAAACTGAAACATTTGAAAAGTTCAAGGAATTTCATAATGAAGTGGAGAACCATCGTAACAGAAAAATTAAGTTTCTACGATCAGATCGTGGAGGTGAATATTTGAGTTATGATTTTCTCACGCATCTTAAAGCAAGCGGAATCGTTTCACAACTCACGCCACCCGGAACACCACATCGCAATGGTGTGTCTGAACGCCGGAATCGAACTCTATTAGATATGGTCCGATCAATGATGTCTCTTACTGATTTGCCGTTATCATTTTGGGGTTATGCATTAGAAACCGCAACATTCAATTTAAATAGGGCACCATCTAAATCCGTTGAGACGGCACCGTATGAACTGTGGTTTGGTGCTAAACCTAAGTTGTCATTTCTTAAAGTTTGGGGATGCGAAGCTTACGTCAAGAAGTTGATGCCGGACAAGCTCGAACCCAAAGCGGAGAAATGCGTCTTCATAGGATACCCTAAGGAAACTATTGGGTATACCTTCTATCACAGAACCGAAGGCAAAGTGTTTGTCGCAAAGAACGGATCCTTTCTTGAGAAGGAGTTTCTCTCGAAAGAAGTGAGTGGGAGAAAAGTAGAGCTAAACGAGGTTGTTGAACCTTCTCTTGAATTGGAGAGTAGCGCAGCACCTGAAATTGTTCCAGTGCCGCCTGCACCAACAATAGAGGAAGCTAATGACAAGGATCATGAAGCTTCGGACGATGCTACTACTGAACGTCGCAGGTCGACAAGGTCGCGTGCCCCTCCTGAGTGGTACGGCAACCCTGCCTTAACTGTCTTGTTAGTAGACGACAATGAACCTGCGAACTATGAGGAAGCGATGATGACCCCAGACTCTGAGAAATGGCTAGAGGCCATGAAATCCGAATTGGGATCCATGAGCGAAAACCAAGTATGGACTTTGGTGGACCCTCCTAGCGATCGAAAGGCCGTTGAGTGCAAATGGATCTTCAAAAAGAAAACGGATGCAGATGGTAATGTTACCGTCTATAAAGCACGACTTGTCGCGAAAGGTTTTCGACAAGTTCAAGGTGTTGACTACGATGAGACTTTCTCTCCCGTAGCGATGTTTAAGTCCATTCGGTTTTTATTAGCAATTGCTGCGTTTCATGATTATGAAATATGGCAGATGGATGTCAAAACTGCGTTCCTCAATGGCAACATTGATGAAGAGTTATATATGATGCAACCCGAAGGTTTTGTCGATCCTAAGGATGCTGATAAAGTGTGCAAACTTCAGCGTTCCATTTATGGACTGAAGCAAGCATCTTGGAGTTGGAACCTTCGTTTTGATCAAGTGATCAAGAGCTTTGGATTTGTTCCAAATTGCTACGAAGCTTGTATCTATAAGAAAGTGAGTTGGAGCTCAGTGATATTTCTGGTACTATATGTGGATGACATATTGATTATTGGAAATGACATTAACATGCTTAACGATGTGAAGAGTTATTTGAACAAATGTTTTTCAATGAAAGACCTAGGGGAAGCTGCTTATATATTGGGCATCAAAATCTATAGAGATAGACAAAGACGCCTGATAGCTTTAAGCCAGAGTACATACCTAGACAAAGTTCTGAAAAGGTTCAGAATGGATAAGGCAAAGAAAGGTTCAGTGCCTATGTTGTCAGGTAAGATATTGAGCAAGGCTCAGTGTCCAGCTACGGTAAATGATAGAGAAGCTATGAGCAAAGTGCCTTATGCCTCGGCCATAGGTTCTATAATGTATGCCATGCTGTGTACTAGACCGGATGTGTCCAATGCTCTTAGTTTGACGAGCAGGTACCAAAGTGATCCAGGAGTGGAACACTGGACAGCCGTGAAGAACATCCTAAAGTACCTAAATAGGACTAAAGAAATGTTCTTAGTCTATGGAGGTGATGAACAGCTCGTCGTAAAGGGTTATGTCAACGCTAGTTTCAACACCAACAAGGATGATTCTAAATTTCAGACAGGATACGTTTATATTTTGAATGGAGGAGCTGGAGAAGCTGCAAGCAAAGCGTGATCGTGGGATCTACAGTAGAAGCGGAATACATGGCTGCTGCAGAAGCGTCAAGTGAAGGAGTTTGGATCAGTAACTTCATCACGGAGTTTGGCGTGGTTCCAAGTGCCTTGGACACACTGGAGATATTGTGTGACAACACTGGCGCCATAGCACTCGCTAAGGAACCAAGATATCATCCAAAGACCAAGCATATCAACCGCAAGTTTCATATAATCCGAGATTATATAGCAGATGGAGATCTGAAAATTAGCAAAGTACATACAGATCTGAATGTCGCAGATCCATTGACTAAACCTCTTCCATGTGCAAAACATGATCAGCACCTTAGTGCCATGGGTGTTAGATTGTTGCCAGATGTAAACTAGATTATTGACTCTAGTGTGTTGGAGATATGCCCTAGAGGCAATAATAAATGTAGTTATTATTCTTTGTGTTTATGATAAATGTTTACATTCATGCTATAATAGTATTAACAAGGAAACATTAATACTTGTGTGATTTGTAAACTTAAATTGAAGTCCCTAGTAAAGCCTCTATAAATCACTAGCTTGTTGGTTAATAAATGATTGTGGTTTCCATATCATGAACATTGAGATGTTATTACCGACAAGATCATATCGTTAGGAGAATGATATGATGGACATACTCCTATAGATAAGCGTAGCATAAAGATCAAGTCATTTTAATAGTTCAATTGCTATATGCTTTCTGATACATAGTAACCTAATTCCTTTGACCATGAGATCATGCATATCACCTTTACCGGATGGATGCTTTGATGACATCAAACACCACACCGTAACTGGGTGGCTATAAAGGTGGCATTGAGTGTTCGGAAAGTATTGGTTGAAACACATGGATCAAGAGTGGGATTTGTCCATCCATATGACGGATAGATATACTCTGGGCCCTCTCGGTGAAATGTCATCCAATTAGCTTGCAAGCATGTGACTGGCTCACAAGGGATCACATATCACGGGAACGAGAAAAGAGTACTTATCGGTAACGAGGTTGAACTAGGTATGCAGAGATACCGATGATCATAACCTCGGATAAGTAAACTATCGTGAGACAAAGGGAAATTGGTATCGTATGTAAGTGGTTCATTCGATCGCAAAGTAATCGTAGAAATATGTGGGAGCCATATGAATTTTCAGATTCCTCTATTGGTTATTGTTCGGAGAAGTGTCTCGATCATGTCCGCATAATTCACGAACCGTAGGGAGACACACTTAAGGATTCGACGTTGTTTGAGTAGTTATGGAATGATGAGAAAGAGTCCGAATGTTGTTCGGAGTCTCGAATGGGATTCGGGATATCACGAGGAGATCCGGAATGGTCCGGAGAATAAGATTCATATAAGGAAAGTCCTGTTTCGGAGTTGGGGAATGGTTCCGGTGTTTTCATCGGGAATGTTCTAGAAGGTTCCGGAATGTCCGGCACTCTGGAGGGGAAGGGTACATGAATGTGTTATATCAAGTTGGTATGATTGCATCATGTACTAGGTGTCATCGCTGAACAAAATAAAGGGTTTAATAAAATCCTAGTTTGAAAAAGTCAAACGCCAATTTGGAAGTCAAACGGCTATTTTGGAAAGTGGAGAGGGAGGTGGAAACCGAGTTGGGGAGGAGTTCCTCCACTCCACCGCTGGCCAACCTTCAAGCCGAGTTGGGGAGGGACTCCCCTCCCCTTGGCCGCGCCTCCCACCTATAAAGGGAGGGGCAGGGCTGCCCCTCCTAGTACACAACTCCTCCGCCTCTAAACCCTAGCCGCCGGCGCCGCCACCTCCACTGCCGCCGCCGCCGCCCTAGGGCAAACCGCCGCCGCTGCCTAGCTAACCCTAGCCACCGGCTTACCCCCTCCTCGGCGTGTCTAAACCCTAGATCGTCGAGGGCTCTCTCATAGTCCACCATACTCGCTCCGGCTTAAGGCGAAGCCCTGCGAGATCTCCCCTCTACTTCCGGTACCACGCCGTTGTGCTACCAGAATCATGAGAAGAGTGCCACAACCTCCGCTGCCTGCTAGAACAAGGGAGAGGAAGGTCTTCGTCGAGTACCGAACGTGTGACCGACTGCGGGAGCACTGCCGGAACGCAGCGCCGGAAGGATCGTCTACGCGATCTTGAGATCGGGAAGAGTACGACTACATCACCCACGAGAATCCGCTCTCGTTAAACACTTTGGAATCTTCAAGGGTGAGTTATTCCATCGACTCGTTGCTACAATCTAGTAGATAGATCTTGGCTTGTTTGTTTGTATGCGATAGAATTTTTTTGTTTTCCATGCTACGAAACCCTACAGTGGTATCAGAGCCGTGTCTATATGTAGATCTGTTGCACGAGTAGAACACAATGGTCATTGTGGGCGTTGATACTTTTATTGTCGATTGCTTCTTGTGTACTTTACATCTTGCGGGATGTTGGGATGAAGCGGCCCGGGCTAACCTTACATGACATCGTTCATGAGACTTGCTCCACGCTTGACATGCAACTTGTATTGCATAAGTGGCTTTGCGGGTGACTGTTTCTCCTAGCATAGTTAAGATCCAATTTACAACGGGTGATTAACAATACTAGTATCAATGTTGTGGTTCATATTCGTAAGTTAGAACGACACTTATTGAAAGCCCCAAACCACGTAAAATATGCAAAGAAAGTAGAGGCGTCTAACTTTGTTTTGCAGGGGTGTGCAGTGATGTGATATGGCCATGATTGTGATTATATTTGATGTATGCAATGTTCCTTATTGTAAGTTGGCAACCGGCAGGAGCCATATGGTTGTCTTTAATTTATGTTAAGACCCGCGTGTCTATTCAAAGTAGTTGTAATAGTTGAAGCCGGTGGACGACAACCATGAAGAAGCGTCATTGACCTTGATGCAATGCCGGTGATGATGGAGATCATGTTCGTGCTTGAAGATGGAGATCGGAAGCACAAAGAAGAAAAGGCCATATCATATCACATATTATGAATTGCATGTGATGTTAATCCTTTATGCATCTTGTATTGCTTAGTAGACGACGATAGCATTATAAGAGGACCCCTCATGCACATGAATTTCAAGTCATAAAGTGTTCACCCTTAGTTAGCACCGTTGCTAAAGCTTGTTGTTTTGAAGCGCCACGTGATGATCGGGTGTGTTAGATTCCGCAAGTGTATACAACATGAGCAAGCCAGATTTGCTCATGCGGAAACTAAGGTTTGATCTTGACGAGCCTAGCATGTACAGACATGGTCTCGGAACACGGATCACCGAAAGGTAAAACATGAATCATATAGTAGATATGATGAACATGTCGATTGTTCGCCATTGAAACTATATCAACTCTCGTGATGATCGGTGTTGATGTGGTGGATTTGGTTTGTGTGATCACTAAAACAATGTGAGGGATATTGTTTTGAGTGGGAGTTCACCTAGATTAATTTTATTATTAATTAGAACTCAATTTGTCATAAACTTAGTCTAAACTATTGCAAATATGTTGTAGATCAATGGCAGCCCCTACCATCAATTTTAATGCGTTCCTAGAGAAAGAAAAGTTGAAAAACAATGGAAGCAACTTCGCGGATTGGTTCCGCAATTTGAGGATTGTCCTCACAGCTGGTAATTTGACCTATGTGCTGGATGCACCGCTGGGTGACCCACCTGCAGCTGATGCTGCCGATGAAGTAAAGAATGTTTACCTCACTCGGAAGACTCAGTACTCCACAGTTCAGTGTGCTATCTTGTATGGTTTAGAATCGGAGCTTCAGAAAAGGTTTGAGATTTCAGACCCATATGATATTGTCGAGGATCTCAAATTGATCTTTGAGACTCATGCGGCAATTGAAAGCTATGAGGCTTCTGAAAAGTTCTTTAACTGCAAGATGGAAGAGGGCAGCTCCGTCAGTGAGCATGTGCTTAAGATGTCTGGGCACGCAAACAAACTTCAAAGCTTGGGTATAGTGATTCCTAATGCTTTGGGGATTTACCGCGTCCTCCAATCACTACCACCAAGTTACAAGAACTTTGTGATGAACTACAACATGCAAAACATGAACAAGACGTTGCCAGAACTCTTTGCCATGTTGAAATCTGCAGAAGCGGAGATCAAGAAAGAGCACCAAGTGTTGTTGGTCAATAAGACCACCAAATTCAAGAAAGGCAAGTCTAAGCAGAAGGGACACTTCAGGAAGGGTGGTAAGAAAGTTACCGTGCCAACGAAGAAGACCAAGGCTGGACCTAAGCCTGATACTGGGTGCTTTTACTGCAAGGGAGAAGGTCACCGGAAGCGGAATTGCCCAAAGTACTTGGCGGATTTGAAGAACGGCAACATCAAGAAGAAAGGTATATCTGATATACATGTTATTGATGTGTATCTCACTAGTACTCGTAGTAGTGCCTGGGTATTTGATACTGGTTCGGTTGCTCATATTTGTAACTCGAAACAGGTGCTGCAGAATAAACGGAAGCTAGCGAAGAACGAGGTGACGATGCGCGTGGGAAACGGATCAAAAGTTGATGTGATCGCGGTCGGCACGCTACCCCTTCATCTACCATCGGGATTAGTTTTATACTTAAATAATTGTTATTTGGTGCCTGCATTAAGCATGAACATTATATCGGGATCTTGTTTATTGCGAGACGGTTACTTGTTTAAGTCCGAGAATAATGGTTGTTCGATTTATATGAGTAATATGTTTTATGCACATGCACCTTTGATAGATGGTCTGTTCTTATTGAATCTCGATAGTGGAAATACACATATTAATAACATTGAGGCTAAACGTTTGAAATCGAGCGATAACTCGACCTATATGTGGCACTGTCGTCTTGGTCACATTGGAGTGAAGCGTATGAAGAAAATCCATTCCGATGGACTTCTTAAATCACTTGATTTCGAATTACTTGAAAGATGCAAAGCATGTCTGATGGGTAAAATGACTAAGACTCCATTCTCTGGTATGATGGAGCGAGCTACGGACTTATTGGAAATCATACATACCGATGTGTGTGGTCCAATGAGTGTAGCATCGCGCGGTGGTTATCGTTATGTTCTTACCTTCACGGATGATTTGAGTAGATATGGGTATATCTATTTCATGATACATAAGTCCGAAACTTTCGAGAAGTTTAAGGAATATCAAAGTGAGGTAGAGAATAAACGTAACAAGAAGATTAAATTTCTACATTCTGATCGTGGAGGTGAATATCTAAGTTATGAGTTTGGCGAGCATTTGAAGAAATGCGGAATACTTTCACAATTGACACCGCCGGGAACACCACAGCGTAATGGTGTGTCCGAACGTCGTAATCGAACTCTCTTAGATATGGTTCGTTCTATGATGTCACTTACAGATTTACCGCTATCATTTTGGGGTTATGCATTAGAAACAGCCGCATTCAGTTTAAATAGGGCACCGTCTAAATCCGTTGAAACGACATCGTATGAATTATGGTTTGGGAAGAAACCTAGATTGTCGTTCCTTAAAGTTTGGGGTTGCAAAGCCTATGTAAAGAAGTTACAGCCGGACATGCTTGAACCCAAAGCGGAAAAATGCGTCTTCATAGGATACCCGAAGGAAACTATTGGGTATACCTTCTATCATAGATCCGAAGGCAAAATCTTCGTTGCCAAGAATGGATCCTTTCTAGAGAAGGAATTTCTCTCGAAAGAAGTGACTGGAAGGAAAGTAGAACTCGACGAGGTTGTCGAACCTTCTCTCGAAATTGCGAGTTGCGCAGCACCGGAAGAAGTTCCTGTGGTGCCTGCACCAATAAGAGAGGAAGCTAATGATGATGATCATGAAACTTCGGTTGTAGTTGCTACAGAGCCTCGCAGGTCAACGAGAACTCGTACCACTCCAGATTGGTATGATCCCGTTATGAGTGTCATGTTGGTGTACAACACCGATGACCCTGCGACATATGAGGAAGCGATGATGAGCCCAGATTCCAACAAATGGCAAGAAGCCATGAAATCCGAGATTGGATCCATGTACGAAAACCAAGTATGGACTTTGGTGGACTTACCGGATGGCCGGAAGGCTGTCGAGAACAAATGGATTTTCAAGAAGAAAACAGATGCTGATGGTAATGTTACTGTCTATAAATCTCGACTTGTCGCAAAAGGGTTTTGACAAATTCAAGGAGTTGACTACGATGAGACTTTCTCACCAGTAGCGAAGCTAAAGTCTGTGAGGATTATGTTAGCAATCGCTGCATATTATGATTATGAGATATGGCAGATGGATGTCAAAACAGCATTCCTCAATGGAGACATTGATGAAGAGTTGTATATGATGCAACCCAAAGGTTTTGTCGATCCTAAAGATGCTAAAAAGGTATGCAAACTTCAACGGTCCATCTATGGATTGAAGCAAGCATCCCGAAGTTGGAATCAATGTTTTGATAAGGTGATCAAAAGTTTTGGTTTTATACAAACTTATGGAGAAGCTTGTATTTACAAGAAAGTGAGTGGGAGCTCTGTAGCATTCTTAATACTATATGTAGATGACATATTGTTGATTGGGAATGATGTAGACCTTCTTAATAGTGTCAAGGAATATTTGAATAATAGTTTTTCAATGAAGGATCTTGGCGAAGCAACTTACATATTGGGCATAAAGATTTATAGAGATAGATCGAGACGCCTAATATCATTGTCACAAAGTACATATTTGGACAAAGTTCTAAAGAGGTTTGGAATGGAAGATAGCAAGAAAGGGTTCTTGCCCATGTTGCCCAATACGACCTTGAGTAAAACTCAAAGTCCGACATCGGCACAAGATAGAGAAAGGATGAGTAAGACTCCCTATGCCTCAGCCATAGGATCTCTAATGTATGCCATGCTATGTACTAGACCCGACATTGCATATGCTGTTAGTTTAACTAGCAGATATCAAAGTGATCCAGGAGTGGATCATTGGACAGGGTTAAAAACATCCTTAAATACTTGAGAAGAACTAAGGATATGGTTCTTTCTTATGGAGGTGATGAACAACTCGTTGTTAATGGTTACACCGATGCTAGTTGGAACACCGATCCAGATGATTCTAAATCACAATCTGGATACGTATTTATTTTGAATGGTGCGGCAGTTAGCTGGAGGAGTGCAAAGCAAAGCGTTGTGGCGAGATCTTCAACTGAATCGGAATACATGGCTGCTTCGGAGGCTTCACAAGAAGCAATATGGATGAAAGAGTTCATTACAGAGCTGGGTGTGGTTCCTAGTGCGCTGGACCCAATGTCTATCTACTGTGATAACATGGGTGCCATAGCCAATGCGCAAGAACCAAGGTCACACAAGAAGCTAAAGCATATCAAGCTACGTTTTCATGCTATTCGAGAACATGTCCAAGATGGGGACATAAAGATTTTCAAAGTACACACAGATCTAAATGTGGCGGATCCGTTGACTAAACCTCTCCCGAGGGCAAAACATGACCAGCACCAAACTGCCATGGGTGTTCGGTATAATTACCATGTAATCTAGATTAGATGACTCTAGTGCAAGTCATTTCAATAGTTCAATTGCTATATGCTTTCTGATACATAGTAACCTAATTCCTTCGACCATGAGATCATGCATATCACCTTTACCGGATGGATGCTTTGATGACATCAAACACCACACCGTAACTGGGTGGTTATAAAGGTGGCATTGAGTGTTCGGAAAGTATTGGTTGAGACACATGGATCAAGAGTGGGATTTGTCCATCCATATGACGGATATATATACTCTGGGCCCTCTCGGTGGAATGTCATCCAATTAGCTTGCAAGCATGTGACTGGCTCACAAGGGATCACATATCACGGGAACGAGAAAAGAGTACTTATCAGTAACGAGGTTGAACTAGGTATGCAGAGATACCGACGATCATAACCTCGGATAAGTAACATATCGTGAGACAAAGGGAAATTGGTATCGTATGTAAGTGGTTCATTCGATCGCAAAGTAATCGTAGAAATATGTGGGAGCCATATGAATTTCCAGATTCCTCTATTGGTTATTGTTCGGAGAAGTGTCTCGATCATGTCCGCATAATTCACGAACCGTAGGGAGACACACTTAAGGATTCGACGTTGTTTGAGTAGTTATGGAATGATGAGAAAGAGTCCGAATGTTGTTCGGAGTCTCGAATGGGATTAGGGATATCACGAGGAGATCCGGAATGGTCAGGAGAATAAGATTCATATAAGGAAAGTCTTGTTTCGGAGTTGGGGAATGGTTCCGGTGTTTTCATCGGGAATGTTCCAGAAGGTTCCGGAATGTCCGGCACTCCGGAGGGGAAGGGTACATGAATGTGTTATATCAAGTTGGTATGATTGCATCATGTACTAGGTGTCATCGCTGAACAAAATAAAGGGTTTAATAAAATCCTAGTTTGAAAAAGTCAAATGCCAATTTGAAAGTCAAACGGCTATTTTGGAAAGTGGAGAGGAGGTGGAAACCGAGTTGGGGAGGAGTTCCTCCCCTCCACCGCCGGCCCACCTTCAAGCCGAGTTGGGGAGGGACTCCCCTCCCCTTGGCCGCGCCTCCCACCTATAAAGGGAGGGGCAGGGCTGCCCCTCCTAGTACACAACTCCTCCGCCTCTAAACCCTAGCCGCCGGCGCCGCCACCTCCACTGCCGCCGCCCTAGGGCAAACCGCCGCCGCTGCCTAGCTAACCCTAGCCGCCGGCTTGCCCCCTCCTCGGCGTGTCTAAACCCTAGATCGTCGAGGGCTCTCTCATAGTCCACCATACTCGCTCCGGCTTAAGGCGAAGCCCTGCGAGATCTCCCCTCTACTTCCGGTACCACGCCGTTGTGCTACCGGAATCACGAGAAGAGTGCTACAACCTCCGCTGCCTGCTGGAACAAGGGAGAGGAAGGTCTTCGTCGAGTACCGAACGTGTGACCGACTGCGGGAGCGCTGCCGGAACGCAGCGCCGGAAGGATCGTCTACGCGATCTTGAGATCGGGAAGAGTACGACTACATCACCCACGAGAATCCGCTTTCGTTAAACACTTTGGAATCTTCGAGGGTGAGTTATTCCATCGACTCGTTGCTACAATCTAGTAGATAGATCTTGGCTTGTTTGTTTGTATGCGATAGAAATTTTTTGTTTTCCATCCTACGAAACCCTACAGGTTTCCTAACCATAGACATGAGTTGTCGATTAATAATGAGATCATATCATTGGGAGAATGATATGATGGACAAACCCAAACTAAGCGAAGCAATTAGATCGTGCCATCGTGTTCATCTTTGCGAAGCTTTTCTTATGTCAAATATTGTATTCCTTAGACCATGAGATAATGCAACTCCCTGGTATCGGAAGAAAGCTTTGAGGTCATCAAACGTCATCCTATGAAAGGGTGATCATAAAGGTGTCTCTCAGGTGATCAGAAAGTACCTGTTGGGTTGTATGTATCGAGATGGGATTTGTCCCTCCCAAGTCGGAGAGATATACTTTGGGCCCACTCGGTAATCGATATCAACACCGCTTGCAAGCATGTGGTTAAGGATTTAATCACAAAGTGATATCAGATTACGGAACGAGTAAAGTACTTGATGTGAACGAGATTGAACTAGGTATGACGGTACCGACAATCAAATCTCGGGCAAGTAAAATATCGCGAGACGAAGGGAATATATATGGGATTGATTGAATCCTGGCATCGTGGTTCATCTGATATGATCATCGATGAATGTGTGGGAGTCAATATGGGTTTCCAGACCTCGCTGTTGATTATTGATAGAAGATCATGTCTGCATATTCTCGAACCCGAAGGGTCACACACTTAACGTGTCTTGACGCTAGGATAGATTGGATAA
Source organism: Avena atlantica (assembly GCA_910589765.1). Lineage (NCBI taxonomy): Eukaryota > Viridiplantae > Streptophyta > Magnoliopsida > Poales > Poaceae > Avena > Avena atlantica. Next base: position 84,567,071 of record OU342735.1, on the reverse strand, counting down.
TTGGTTTATGAGTTTTTGTTCGGAGTCTCGGATGAGATCCAGGACGTCACGAGAGGTTCCGGAATGGTCCGGAGAATAAGATTCATGTAAGGCAATGTAGTTTTTGGAGTTCGGAATTGTTTCGGGTTAATCGGTATTGTACCGGAAGCTTCTAGAACCTTCCGGAGGGGGACCAACATGGCCCCACCTGCCGGGAGGGGGAATGGGCCTATGAGGGAGTTCCCTAGACGCATTGGGCCAGGGTCACAAGGCCCCATAGGGCCCAGCCGGCCAAACCTAGGGCAAACCCTAGGGGAGCTTCTAGAAGGGGGGAAACTTGCCCCACTCCTTCCTCCTTGGCCGCCGGCCTAGGGCTTGGGGGAGGGGCTAGGGCTGACCGCCCACCCCTCTATATAAAGAGGGCTGGGGGCGCACCCCTACCCCACACCTCCTCCTCAACCCTAGCCGCCCTGCTGCCCCTCCTTTCTCTCTCCCTCCCGACTGCGCATAGGCGAAGCCCTGCCGCAGAAACTCTCCACCGCTTGCACCGCGCCGTCGCGTTGTAGATCCAATACATCTCTCCACCCTACTTGCTGGACCGAGGAAGGAGGATACGTCGAGGTGCCGCACGTGTGCATCTCTTAGAGGCATCGCCACTTGTGGTGTTAGATCGGATCGGATCGGATCGCGAGGAGGAGAAGCAAGTACGACTACATCTTCCACGTTTCGTCGAACGTTCCGCTGTGCAAATCTTCAAGGGTATGAAGATATCATCTATCCCCCTTCGTTGTTTGCATCTCCTAGATTAGATCTTGGCTTTCCCGTTCGCATCCATAGAATTTTTTTGATTTACTATGCTGCGAAACCCTTCAATCGCAACTATACAGCGGGAACTATACGGCGGCGACACGTATAGTTTTTCTCGTTAAAGCTTTTGTGTCCTCTCCTTGATTGCTTCCAAAAAGGGACTTGCTTGTTTTTGTCTGAATATTGTGTTTTTGTTGTTAAATCCCTCTGTTGATGTTGAACCTGAAACACACATTAAAAACCAAGTTTTCTTCGCTACCGAAGTATTAGCGGTAGGTAAAGCTAGAAAACCATCAAATCCAAAAGAAAACCATCGACAGAAACCATCAAAAATGTGTAGAATCTCACAGCTATCATAGGCTTTTATAGAAGGTTCATTAGGATTTTTTCTGGAATTTCTAAACCTTTGACTAATCTGTTGCAAAAAGGTGTAAGATTAAATTTTGATGATAAGTGACTTATTGCCTTTGATAAACTTATATATGCCTTATCCCTTGCTCCCATTATTAAACCACCTATATGGGATATGACTTTTGATTTAATATGTGAAGCTAGTGATGATGTTGTAGGATTAACTCTGGGACAATACATAGGTCACAAATTTAATATTATACATCATGCTAGTAGAACTGTCAATAGTGCTCAAAAGAATTATCCTAAGGAAGAAAGAGAACTCTTTGCTGTATTTTTCTCTTGTGATAAGTTTCGTTCTTATATTGTTGATGCAAAAGTAAGAGTTCATACGGATCGTGATGGTTTAAAATCCTTGAGAGAAAGTTTCATAAGCCAAGACTGATCCGTTAAATCCTTTTACTTCAAGAATTTGAGTTGCGGATTATGCAGAGACAAGAAGCAAAGGTAGTAGATGCATTATCTATATTTACCCAGCAAGACATCAATCTTATTGAGAGGAGTTTTAGTCCCGGTGATTTTTATTTCCAAGAATTACTATATCAGCTAAGTAAAAATCCTCCCAAGAAGAAGAAGTCCTTGTTGTTGAAAGAGTTTGTCATTCCCGAATAAATAAATGGTAAGTGGAAGGTAAGTTTTTAACTCTAATAAGTGCTTTGTTTTCATAGTTTCTACTTCTAATTTTTTTCCTTTGTTTTCCTCTTGTTTTTCTGAAGTTTTCGAGGGGTTTCTGTAAGTATACGGCTACAACTATACGGCCGGAGAAAATTCTACCGCCATATAGTTGGTCGTTAAACGTTCTGTATCCCCCTTGCGAAATAAATTTCGGGTTCTATATCTATACGGGCGCAACTATACGGCCGAAGAAAAATCTCACGGCGTATAGTTGGTCGTTAAACGTTCTGTATCCCTTTAGAAAAGAATTTTCGAGGTGTGGTATCTATACGACCGCAACTATACGGCCGGAGAAAATTCTCCCGCCATATAGTTGGTCGTCAAAGCTTCGGTATCCCTCGACCAGTTTTCGTTCTTAATCAAAAAAAACTCTTTGTTGGTTCCTAGTCGGTCATCTAACCGACCTGGGCTCGAGATATTTGGAAATATCTTCCTGGAACCAACTATATGGCCGGAACTATATGGGTCGCGACCGTATAGTTGGTCGTTACGGTGCATGACTCCTCCAAATCCGTGATTTCTTTTTCTAGTCGGTTTTGATTGTTTTCTTGGATGACAATTTGGTGTTTCTCACGAGTTTTACCGACCTCTGACCCCTCTTATCACAATTACCAGGAACAAATATACCTCTTGTTCATACAAGAGGACACACAACATAGAGCCACCAAGATCCAAGAGGCCAAGGAGAGGAGGTCCTATGGAGATTAGAAGCAATAGCAAGCAAAGCAAGGAGATCAAGATCACCCCTTTGGAGTTATTTGACGATGACAAGGAACACCGAAATAGGGAGTTGAAGGCTCTCGAGTTGAAGATTGAAGAAATAAACAAGGAGGCGCCGGGGACGCCTAGGCATCTCTGGTGGATGCGAGTTTATCTTGATAAACTTGATGAAGATATCAAGAAAACCACTGAAGCAGGTTTCACTATGAGTATCAAGGCGATACAAACCCTCCAAAGCAACAATGAGATTATTAAAGAACAAGTGAAAGTGATGGAAAAGAATAATCTTCTCTACAAGCTGCGCATTAAAGGACTGGAGGCCATCAATCAGTCCCTTCGTCTCAGGCTGGCCCATGAAGAGAAAATACCACGTGCCATGGCTCCACAGTGACCTTCAAATAAAGCACGGTATCAAATAATATCAAGGGATTATTTGATCCCTCCTGGCTTGATTCCAAGCTTGGGGAGATCTTTAAAACCTTGTAATCTATCTTATAAGTTTTTATTTCTATTCTAGTTTTGCATTAGTTCGAGCTCATAAATAAAGTTTGCATCATTAGATTCCCTTCAAGAATAGTTAATCCCTCTTATGAAATTCTAATTTTATTATAATATATGGAGCATTATTGAGTTTGAGTTTGTCGTATTGGATATATGAATGACTTGAGTATGATTTTACTTGCACTTGATGATAGCAATAGGAGTCTTCCACACCATTGGTATTAATGGAACATATACGATAATTTGATCAATATGTTGTAGGTCAATGGTTTGATTTACAAAAAGGAGAAATTATCTAATTAATCAAGATGAAAAAGAAAAACCTTGAACAAAGGAGAAATTATAAGTGCTATCAAATAGAGTGAGAACAAGTTTGAGGTAGAATACTCAAGTTATAAAGATACTTCATATATATTTGGAATTTGATAATTGAGATCGTTAAACTTTGAAATTCCTACATGAAGTGAATATATGGCTAGCTCCTTTGCACAACACTTAAACAAAAGCGTGAGCACAAGTATATATAGAAAAATAAGAAAAGGAAAGATAAAGAAAGAGCAAATGCGCAAAGAGCAAATAGGCATATACCACCATATTGTAGTAAGACAAAGAGACGTTTGAGATTTTGAATCCCAAGTAAACATGTTAATTCTAAAAACACTTGGGACTACCTCACTAACTCATTCGATTGAACCGAATACTTTTACATCATGTTGAGAATAATATTTTATGAACTGTTAATTGCTAAGGTGTGGAAGCTTGCTAATATTATTCGGATGGTTCGAGTAAGATACTATTCATGAACTTATTTATATGTATCCTTTATGATAAACACATGCTGCATCTGCCTCATTTATTTTATCGACACAGCTTCATGAATATGAGGATAACATCCATTAAGCTAAACTTGCTCGGGACGAGCAAGAGTATAAGCTTGGGAAAGTTTATAAGTGCATATTTGCATCATGTTTTCCATTATTATTTTTTATTGTAGATGTAGGATCTTGGTATTTTACGGCATTCGTGCACTTTTTATGTTTATTTTCACCAGGATCAGATCAGATGATGGATCCAAAGGACACAATTCTTGGAGCAGTTGTACTAGAGAGAAAAGGAGCCAAAAACTACGTAAATCGCTTATTTGGGAAATATTAATAAACCAGAAGAAAACCCGAAGCGAGCAAAGGAGGTAGAAGGGTTGACGACCAACTATACGGGCCGCCGCCGTATAGTTGTCGCCGCCTCCGCCTCCTCAAATAGTTTCACCCAGTGCAACTGGTTCAAGGATATGACATACAGAACACCCAGAAATCGCCGAAACCTAACCTCCGGAAGGCATCTGGAGGGGCAACTTGCCCTAGGGATCCATCTTCGCCCTACGCAGATCTGGGAGGCCAAGGCATCTATCTACATCTTCATCAACCGCTGCATCTTCATCACCACCATCATCTCCATCCATCCCATCTAGATCTTGTTGTAATACTTGCACTAGTTGTGGAGTTATACAAGTACTATTCATCGATAATCGTTTCCATTACTATTGCCATGATGTTGTTTGCCTCCATGTCTGAGTATATCATTACTTCTTGGGGAGATGGAGAAACCCTAGCATGAGATTAAAATAAGATAAAGTTTATTAAGATATTCATCGCTGTGACCATGTGTTAGATTGTCGACATCTTGATGTTGGGAGAAGTCGACCTCTCCAATATTTGCCTCTTGTGGGGACTTGATGAAGGGAACTACTTGTTGGTAGATGGAGGGATGTTAGCACTTATAGTGACTATAAAGTTGTTTGCACCCCTTACGTATCAACTTGGGAATCGAGGAAACTCACAAAATACTATCCATGCCATGGGATACGTCCTGCGGGATTATGTCCCTTAATAGCGCGGTAATTCAATTAATGTTGATTGTTGTTTGCTGTGGTTATGAGGATGATTTGAGCAGCGGTTGTTGCCTCTTTGTCCAAATACGGAGTTCCTCCCACACATACATAGTTGAGAATGTTCATTATAATAATCTTTACCTTAGCCCTTTATAATGTTAGTGGTGTATCCGCTAATCCCAGAGAATGTTTTCTCCCACTGAAGTTTCAAATCTATTTTACATACGCAATACTTATTTTCTGTATTCAGTGTTATTTACTTTACGCATTGTTATCTTATACCTAAAACACCTTTTTACACAATACTCGCATTTTATCTTGTCACTTAGAACTTTATTTATCATTACTATTTTCAGTACTTCTTTCAAGAATTCTTAGACTTCAGACTCCTGCTCCCTGTGGGATCGATATCTTTATTTCAAAACTAGCTACAACCTATCTGTGCACTTGCAGTCATCAAGCTATTTTCTGGCGCCGTTGCCGGGGAGCTGAGCGTTGTAGGTCTTTTAGTTTTTTCTTATTTACTTTAGTTTTGTTAACTTTTGTTTTGAGTGACAAGTTTCCACCAACATGATGGAGTTTGAGCATATGACTAGTGCTAACCCACTTAACCGCTTTGGAAAGCCCTATGATATTTAGAAAAGAGACAACTCCAATAAGAAGACAAGGGGGTTTGAAATAAATCATCTACTACTTAGTATTTTACACAAGAAGCAATTTACTGGAGATGAAGAAGATCCTAATCCATATGAGAATATTGCATGTTTCAAAGATATATGTGGCACGTTCCAATTAGCGGGGTATACTTGGTATTAACTCTTTCTTCCATTGAAGTTTCAAATATCTTTTACATACACGATACTTATTTTCTGTATTGAGTTTCATTTACTTTACGCATTGTTCTCTTATACCAAAAACCCCAAAACACCTTTTTACGCAATACTCGCATGTTATCTTGTTACTTAGAACTTTATTTAGCATTACTATTTTCAGTACTTATTTTAAGAATTCTTAGACTTCAGACTCCCGCTCTCTGTGGGATCGATATCTTTATTTTGAAACTAGCTACAACCGATCAGTGCACTTGCAGTCATCAAGCACCCAAGCATGAGTCTTTACCGGTACAGAAGAAAGCATGACACCTTTTATCAATGCTTTCAAGCACACCCTATGGAAGAAAAAATGATCACATATAATAGGTAGCAAGGTTGTTCAGCATGGCATTGCCTAACACAAGGCGCCATCCCGAGGAAAGGAGGAGAGCTCGCCACCCAGAGAGGTGTCTGTCGAAGGATAGAATAAGGGGAGCAAAGGAAGAAAGGGGAATCTTAGTGGGAGAGAGCGGGAGACCAAGATAGGGTTGAGGGAAGGAGGAGATAGGGCACCCAAGGGCAGAATCCATATGGCATTCCATCTCAGGTGACACGTTCATGGGGATGAAGCACGACTTGTGGAAGTTGATGGCAAGACCGGTAGTGGAGGCAAAATCGTCAAGGACCTCGCGAATGCAGTCCGCGACACTGATGACCCACAAGTATAGGGGATCGCAATAGTCTTCGAGGGAAGTAAAGCCCAAATTTATTGATTTGACACAAGGGGAGCCAAAGAATATTTATAAGCCTTAACAGATGAGTTGTCAATTCAGCTGCACCTAGAAATAGTCTTGCTCGCAATAGTTTATCAGTGGTAACAGTTTTGTAATGGTAGCAGTACCAAAATAGTAATAGCAGTAATAAAAAGACAGTATTAAAATGCGGTAGGCATAGGGATGGATGGACGAACATTGTATGGGCAAGATAATTCATGTAATAATCAAGACAAAGGCATTTGCCGATAATAATGATAAAGCATCCAAGTACCAAGTAACCATATGCATGTATTTTGTATATAGTCGTGCGTGCTCGCAATGAGAAACTTGCACAACATCTTTTGTCCTGCCAGCCCATTTGCAGCGGGTCCTCAAGGGAATCTACTGGCAATTAAGGTGCTCCTTTTAATAGAGCACCAGAGCAAAGCATTAACACTCTATGAACACACGTGATCCTCACATCACAGCCATCGCCTCTAGTTATCCCAATTACTGTCACTTTGGGGCCTCGGGTTTCGGACAACGATATGTGTACACAACTTGCAGGTAAGATCACAAACAATACTATCATCATGAATCAGTAACATGTTCAGATCTGAGATCATGGCACTCGGGCTCTAGTGACAAGCATTAAGCACAACAAGTTGCAACAATGTCAAAAGCACTAATAATAGATACTAGGCACCATGCCCTAACAATCTTATGCAATTACATGAGTGATCTCATCCAATCCCTACCATCCCCATAACCTACTGCGGGGATTACTAACACATGGGGGGAATCATGGATGGTTGATGGAGAGGCGTCGGTGATGATGATCTCCTCCAATTCCCCGTCCCGGCAGGGTGCCAGAACGGAGTTTCTGGTTCCGAATCGCGGTTTCTGGTGGTGGCGAACTCTATCTGGAAAAACGTCAAACCCCTCCTATGTTTTTAGTTCATAGGGTATATCCGTATATGTAGGCAAAAGGAGAGTTCGAGTCGGAGTCCGGGGTGGCCACACCATGCCCAGGCGTGGCTAGGCCTGGCCCGCGCCTGGGGGTGGTGTGAGCCCCTCGGGTCTTTTCTCCCCTCCGTCTTCTGGAAAAATAGGATTTTGGCGTATTTTCTGGGATTATTCCTGAAAGTTAATTTTCTGCACAAAAACGAGACACTAGAGCAATTCTGCTAAAAACAACGTTAGTCTGTGTTAGTTATATCCAAATCACACAAATTAGAGGAGAAACAATAGCAAAAGTGTTCGGGAAAATTGATACGTTTTGGACGTATCAACTCCCCCAAGCTTAGCTTATTGCTTGTCCTGAAGCAATTCAGTTGAAAACTAAGTGCGATAAAAGAAACTTTCATGAACACATTTGCTTCATAAGATGTAAAATTCTCAGCATATGAGCAAGTACTTAGGCAATTCATAATAAGGAGTATGCAAATAAGTCTACCCAATAGTCATGCAAGCTATAAAGAGATTCCAACACAATAATAATAAGCATCATGAAACATAAGCATATGCAAGATTGTAATGCTCATAAGAAGATATGATGAAGTGGTATCTTGCTTGCCTTTGATTGTGGAGAAAAACTTAAATGCCAAAGCACCTCTGAAGTTCAAGTGAAGACTATAAGTAAAAATATCAAAGATACAAGTGTCAAAGTTATGTCACAATTAACCGTGTTCTGGGACAAGCACATTACACTAAGAATGACGGCTATGCTCTCGGGAAGGTGCTCAAAGAAAACATGGTGACTCGACATAAAATTGAAAGAAAAGATTAAAAAGTTTGAAAGGCTTCCAAATGTTTGAAAGTATGATACTCATTAGCTTTGAGCTCTCATTGCTCCTATCATAAGCATATTTAAATGGTTAAGGTTAAAGTGAGGGAAAATATGATTTATATGCTTGGCAAATCACAAGTTGAAAATCTCATACCCCTTGAGTACGAGTACCGAGGCCTCATGCTACTCAACTTTGGTCCCAGGTAAGTTCTTGTCATTGTAAACATATGCGTATCATCGAGAACCGCCAACGGGGTACCCCTTGCCCCATGACACAAGAGAGATCCCATATCACAATGACAAGGCAACAGAAAATGGGCATCTCAGCGATCTTTTTATTTGCTATTTTATACTTTTTTATTGGAGATGCTTGATAGAATGCCCACTATGGTCTTGCTGCAATTTTCCACCATGATTAGGCATGGCTTAGGCTGGCCGCCCAGGCGTTTCTCTAACACATATACAAACTCCATGGACTTACAAGATCCCATCTCATTTCACACTAACGGCATACGTAAACAAAAGAACATGATATCAACTAAATAGAAATAAGTGCAATGTTGAAAGAGTGCCCCATGATATCATGGTTTTGCCAGCTCCCAACTTATAATTTGCAAGCATATAACTACATAGATGGTCACAATGGTTTAGGTTTATTAAGTGCAAGAAATAAAATGTGCCATCAAGTTCGTGAGAGCTTTACTAACTAATTTTCGCATAAGAAGCAAACATTTTTATTTGGAAGAAAACAAAGCATAATAAGTATGCAAGGAATATCAATGATGCTAATAGGTAGATATGGTGGACACCTTTTTACAACTTTGGTTTTGGGGAGTTGGATACACGAGTAGAGCTCATACTCAGTACAAGTGAAGGCTAGCAATAGAAAGGGAGCGAAACTCGAGAGAGCAGTAACTGTCATAATCATGCTTGCGACAAAACAAAATTGACAGTGGCATAAAAGTGACACAAGAACTCTGAGGCAAAATAAATCATCGAGGCTTAACTGACTTTTTGTTTAGTCATATGCATGTGTGAGCATGTGCCAAATCAATTCAAATGAAACATTCAGAGGAGGATATCACAATGTCATACTAAGTTATGAATAAAACAATGCAAGCAAACATTTATATGACATGCTACAAACTATTAGCAAAATGGATCTAATCATAAGAGAGCAAGAACTACTAGGCATCCATTAAATAACATACACCTTACATGAACAGACTAAGACATGACCACATGGATGAGTATATGTACAAAAATGAAAACAAATAGAGTTCATACCAGCCTCTTACCACATCTCGAATTGTCATAAATCATCATTATTGCCTTTCACTTGTGTGGCTTGAATAATAATATGAAAACCAAACTCCAAAGGAGTCACTGAGGACTGCTGAACCCTGCAACAAAATTTACAAAACCAGAGAAGAACGACAAATATTTTTGGGTTTTCAATTTTTTTAAGACAAGAACTGAAGGAAAAAGCAAAATCTTTTTGGATTTTCGAATAACAAACCGAAGCTAAAAAGGGCAAGCAAACTAAAGATAAAAGCTAAAGAGGCAAACAAAGAGAAACAACAAAAATATTTTTGGTCTTTTTGTGTTTTGGAAAGCAGAAACAAAACAAGAAAAAAACAAAAAAGAAAGAAAGCAAAACATGGATATACAAAGTACCGACAGAATATGATATGTAGATGAGTGTGACGTCGGTATACCTCCCCCCAAGCTTAGTCTTTGGCCTAAGGGAGATCAATTCCAAGCTTGCCAAGAAGTGGCTCCTCCATAATATGACGATGAAGTTCCTTCGTCCTTATACGAACTCGAGGACGCCCCGGCGTAGTGCGCAGCGTAGTCATAAGAGGGCGCATCCCCCTACTGGTGCTGCCTGTGGAAACCAAGCAAGTGGAGATGCCCGTCCAGCTCCTCCTTGGAGTGCGACCACAACCTCCTGCAAATAATGAACAAAGTAGGCTGTGGCAAGGGAATTTCCCTCTCATCTCCGTCAATAAACAACATCCTATAAACTAAACTCTCTACACGAGAGTTAGCAGTAAGCCAGTAACAAAGTGATGGGCTTTCATAGCCACAAGATCAAGTCTCCGTGGGGCCAACACTATATCATTAGGATCAATAGAAAGGCCCAAAGCAACAACCATGCGTGCAACAATAATACCCCCATAAATGGGTCCTCTAGCAGCTAGGCGGCAAGCAATGACAGAACCAAGATTATACGTGGTTTCATTATAAAGCGCAGCAGCAAGAAAATCTAAATGATAGTTAGAAATATTACTAGTGTTCTCCCTACCAAGAACGCTAGTATCAAGATAGTAAGCAAAATATCTAAGAGCTGGGAGCTAAATGTTTCTTATCTTGCCGCACTGGGCTGTGCGGTCATCATCATTTGTTACACCTTGATAGAGCTCCAACAAATCAGCGGGTCGACTTTGGATCTTCTTTGGCGTCCTAGTCATGCCAATACCTATAATGCCGCAAAATCTTTCCAAGTTCATGGTAATAGGCATATCATAGATTTTAAATAAAATAGTTAGCCTATAAGAAGTGTTAGTGAAAGTGAAGCTCTCAAAAAAACTTTTGGTGAGCAAAGCATATTGCTCACTCTCATCCTGCATGTAAGTGGTTAGACCAACCCTTTGAACAAGAAGCAAGAATTCATTGAGGATCCCTGCATCTCTCAAAAAGTCAAAACAAGGGAAGGTAGATGGATGCGCATCTCCATCATCTCCATCATTACCAAAGCGCGGTGCAATAAGATCTTCATTATATGATGGCCTAAATCGAGAAGTTGATCTCGAAGGCCTTGCCACCCTTTTTCTCTCAAACACTTCTCCAAAATTATGGTTGTCCATCTCTCTCTTTTCTGAAATTTTTAGACAAACATCACAAAAAATAATTTCAAAGCTACTAAATGAAGGGAACTACTATAGGGACTTGCAAGAGGGATAAACATGCATCAAAATAATTTTATCTAAGCATAGAACAAGTATGCAAACTCACATAACCTGTCACCTACAGTAGCAAAATACTCAAGATATACTCCACTAAACAAAATTCTACTTGGAAAAGCGGAGGAGTCACATACCGGAGAACAAATGCTCCAAAAATCAGCAGCAAAGAGTGGCTGAGTAAGGAGATCGAAAATCGCGGTGAAGAACAACAAGAACACGGGTTTGAGAAATTTTTTGGTGTTTTCTCGGGAGAGAGAGTGAAGTGGTAGGTGGCTAGAGAAGTGGAGGGCTAGGGTGGCCCACACCATGGCTGGGCGCGCCTCAGGGCTGCCGTGCCACCAGGTGGTGAGCCTGCCTGGTGGGCCCCCTGGGTCACTCCAGGTGCCTCTCTGTCCCTTTTTTCACGTAAAAATTTAATATGAATTTTCTGGATTTTTTCGAGAAACCTTATTTTTGAGCAATTTTCAGAAATTGATAAATGATTTTCCCGCAGAAAAATGATTTTGGAACGATGGAAAACCAAATCAAAACCAAAACTTCAGAAGTTCTAAGACACTCAAATATGCAAGCAACTAGAAATACAAAGATGAGCAAGATGAACACAAAAATTGGAATAGAGAAAATAAGAGTAAACAAAGGTAATCATGGTGAAAAAATTGTTTCATTCATCCAAATTACTTTGTTAACAAGGTTGATCAGTTCTTGTTACCAAAACAATTTTATATGAAGCAAAATTTGCATTTCACTAAATTATTATGTTACCTCAACCTTGATAGCAATATTCCCAATCATAATAATTTCATAATCTTCTTGTGGCATGAGACAATATATTTCTCCAACTTTGATGCCCTCAATATTTTCAATTGAATTTATGTCATATTTCTTATCAATCTTCTTGGGGAAATAAACAGTATGCTCCTTGTCATTAACATTAAAAGTTAATTTTCCTTGATTACAATCAACGACAGCACCTGCAGTATTAAGAAAAGGTCTCCAAAGAATAATAGACATATTATCATCTTTAGGCATTTCAAGCACAACAAAGTCAGTTAATATCAAACAATTATTAGCCACTTGAATAGGAACATCCTCACATATACCAACAGGAATAGTAGTAGACACATATACTATTAGCAGCAAAATCTTCCTTAGTGTACTTTGTATTTTTAGTATGCCTTTCAGGTTCCTCTTCAATTTCTTCTTTATCAGAAACATTATTTTTATCATTACCACTTTCAGTTTTAGCATCAAGGACATATATACTATTAGGATCATCAGCAGGTTCAGGAGATTCTATAACTGTTTTATGTTTTATTTTCTTTTTCTTACAAGGAGCACCACTATTTTTAGCCTGTTGAGAATCTTGCTCAATTCTTTTGGGATGTTCCTCAGGATATAAGGGATCCTGAGTAGAAGCACCACCTCTAGTTCTAATTTCATAAGCATGTTTTTCTCTAGAAGCATTAACTAGCAAATCTTTTTGCACCTTACTAAGCTGATCAATTTGAGTTTGAACCATTTGGAAATGTTTAACAAGCATTTTAACATCATTGGAGGTTCTCTCCACAATATCGTGCAACTTGTTAATAACTCTAGAATTTTCCATTAGATGATTCTGCATTCTCATATTAAAATTATCTTGCTTAACAACATAATTATCAAATTCATCTATGCATTGATCGGGAGGTTTAGAGTAAGGAATATCACCATTATCAAAATGTTGGAGAGAGTGTACCTCAATAGTGGATGAGTGAGAGATTGGCTTACATAATTCTTCTATAGGAGGTAAATTCTTCACATCTTCAGATTTAATACCCTTCTCCTTAAGACATTTCTTAGCTTCCTTCATCACTTCATCATTTAATTCAATCATTCCCCTCTTCTTTGGTGTTGGTGTTGGGGTTGGCTCGGGTGTAGTTGGCTCAGGTATAGTCCAATCATCATAATTCTTTCTTATTTTAGCCATTAATTCCTTAGCTTCATCGGGAGTTCTTTTACTGAAAACACAACCAGCACAACTATACAGGTATGTCCTAGATTCATCGATTAGTCCATTATAATATATATCAAGAAGTTCATTTTTAGCTACTGGATATCCAGGTTGTGCTCTAATTAAAGAACAAAACCTTGCCCATGATTCAGTCAATTTCTCTCCTTCGCCATGCTTAAAATCAAAGAGTTTCTGCAAAACGGCATGTTGAGCACTAACAGGGAAATATTTCTGAAAGAAAGTATTAACCAAGCCAATAGGACTATCAATAGATCCAGGAGATAAATTATTAAACCAAGCTTTAGCTTTACCTTTCAATGAAAACGGGAAAATTTTAGCAACAAAGTAGGTGCGTTTATTAATATCATCAGAAAATAAGCCACTCAAAGTAGAGAGCTCATTCATATGTGCCACAACACTTTCATTTTCATTCCCACAAAAATGTTCTTTCTCAACAATAGTTATATAAGATAAATCATGAGAGAAATCATAATCCTTATCTTTAATGTTTATGGGAGATGTGGCAAACTTAGCATCAGGAGATAATTTATATCTAACAGCATGTCTATCAAGAAGACTCTTAATAGCACTTGCACCTCTAGTGTTTTGACATTCTTCAATAAATTCATCACTAAGTTCAATGTAATCTTCATCAAGATTATCACTAGGATACTCTCTAGACTCATATGAACTAACAGGTGTAGCAATATTTTCATTAGGAGTTTTAATATTTCCCATTATAGTTCTAGAAATTGTAGCATCTAGGAAAGGACCTAATGAACCACTCACATCAAGCACAGTAGAAGCTGCATCAAAATTATCAGAAGCATTTTTAGATTCAGCAGAAGTAGCAGTATGTGTAACATGTCTATATGGTGGTGTAAGAAGCTTGTTCATCACAAACGGTGAATCAAGAGCAGCAGAGGTATTCAGAGTTGTACCTCTTCTTGTAGTGGATGGAAATATAGGAACTTTTCCATCACGAGTTTTATCCATGATGAATGGATAGCAGCGAACAATAATAATTCCAAGTGAACTTATAAATAAAGCTATGATCCCTGGCAACGACACCAGAAAATAGTCTTGATGACCCACAAGTATAGGGGATCACAACAGTCTTCGAGGGAAAGCCCAAATTTATTGATTCGACACAAGGGGAGCCAAAGAATATTTATAAGCCTTAACAGATGAGTTGTCAATTCAGCTGCACCTGGAAATAGTCTTGCTCACAATAGTTTATTAGTAGTAACAATTTTGTAATGGTAGCAGTAGAAAAATAGTAACAGCAATAATAAAAAGACAACGGTAACAATTGTAATAAACAACAGGATTAAAATGCGATAGGCATAGGGATGGATGGACGGGCATTGCATGGACAAGATAATTCATGTAATAATCAAGACAAAGGTATTTGCAGATAATAATGATAAAGCATCCAAGTACTAAGTAACCATAGGCATGTGTTTCGTATATAGTCATGCGTGCTCGCAATGAGAAACTTGCACAATATCTTTTGTCCTGCCAGCCCGTTTGCAGCGGGGCCTCAAGGGAATCTACTGGCAATTAAGGTGCTCCTTTTAATAGAACACCGGAGCAAAGCATTAACACTCCGTGAACACACATGATCCTCACATCACAGTCATCCTCTCCGGTTATCCCAATTGTTGTCACTTTGGGGCCTCGGGTTCCGGACAACGATATGTGTACACAACTTGCAGGTAAAATCCCAAACAATACTATCATCATGAATCAATAACATGTTCAGATCTGAGATCGTGGAACTTGGGCCCTAGTGACAAGCATTAAGCACAACAAGTTACAATAATGTTTAAAGCACTAAAAATAGATACACCATGCCCTAACAATCTTATGAAATTACATGAGTGATCTCATCTAATTCCTACCATCCCTATAACCTACTGCGGGGATTACTCACACATGGATGGGGGAATCATGGATGGTTGATGGAGAGGCGTCGGTGATGATGATGGCGATGATCTCCTCCAATTCCCCGTCCTGGCAGGGTGCCAGAACGAAGTTTCTGGTTCCGAATCGCAGTTTCTGGTGGTGGCGGCACAACGGAACTCTATTTGGAAAAACGTCGTACCCCCCATGTGTTTTTAGGTCAGAGGGTATATCCCTATATGTAGGCGAAAGGAGAGGTCGAGTCGGAGTCCGGCGTGGCCACACCATGCCCAGGCGCGGCTAGGCCTGGCCCGCGCCTGGGGGTGGTGTGAGCCCCTCGGGTCTTTTCTCCCCTCCGTCTTCTGGCTCCGTGAGTCTTCTGGAAAAATTAGATTTTGGCATATTTTTTGGGATTTTTCCTAAAAGTTGATTTTCTGCACAAAAAACGAGACACTAGAGCAATTCTGCTGAAAACAGCGTTAGTCTGTGTTAGTTATATCCAAATCACATAAATTAGAGGAGAAACAATAGCAAAAGTGTTCGAAAAAGTAGATACGTTTTGGACGTATCAGGCACTTGCGTCAGCTTTGCAGATGATCAAAGTGTCATCAGCGTATTGGAGCACAGGGCAAGGGGAGGAGGGGAGAGTGGGTGAGACAACTTCCCATCAAGGAAGGCTTTTCGAATGAGGCATTGGAGAACGTCTGCCACAATGATGAAGAGATACGGTGACAACGGATCGCCTTGCCGGAGGCCGTTGCAACACCGGATCCAGTCTCTAGGGACCCTGTTGAGGAGGACGCCGGTGTGACCAATTTCAAGAATGCGGGCCATCCATTCACACCACGTGTCGTCGAACCCGCGGGCCCGGAGAATGGCCAGGCTTTCCCAGTTCACAGAATCAAAGGCTTTCCTGAAATCAATATTGAAGACAATCGTAGGGGCCTTTTTGAGATGGCATCACCGAATGATGTCAGTAGCGTAGACAATGTTTTCCGTGATTCTGTGACCAGACAGGAATCATGTCTGGTCCGTGTCAACCAGGGAGTGGATCGCCACCTGGAGCCTGGATGTCAGGACCTTGGTGATGGCTTTCATGATACAGTTTTGCAGGGAGATGGGCGGAACTGGGAGGGGGAGTTGGCGATGTCTGTTTTGGGGAGGAGGACAAGGAAGGCCCGGTTTATGCGCGTGAGGTCGATGGATCCGTCGAAAAAAGCTTGGAAAACCGCAAGGACGTCCCCAGCCACAGTATCCCGGAAAGTCTAAAAAATGGAGGTACCAAAGCCATCAGGGCCAGGGCTAAAGAGCTTATTCATACTGATTCCATCATGGTAACCCGATAACCCCACGGAAACAACCACAGAAAATTGTTGGGAAAGCACAATCCATTCCTCGTTGGCATGGACGCGCAAACGTCTGCGATTAGTAAATAGAAGGGAGAGGAATGAAGCCACCACCGCGAGTTCCACCCCTCAATTTCGTCGTTGTCACCCTAAATCCCGTCGGGGTATACCTTGAGGATGTGCAATGCTCCTCTCCTTGTGCAAGCCTTGTGCACGAGCCACCACCGCTCACTCCGGTCCTCGATTTCGTTGCCTCAGACATGTATCTCGATAGGTAGACCTTGTGGGTGAGAGGCGCCGACTCGATGGACTGATGCTAGACGCAAAGAGGGAGTAGCCAAGATGGTGATGAGAACGGCTTGTGGCACTGACAAATCCTACGCGTGGCGACAGCTGGGCCGTCGCAAATAGAATGACGGGAGAAAAGAGAGAGAACAGTATAGACGAATTGATATTTCTCGGATGACCCTAGAAAGAAGAGGATGTCGGCCTCTGACCTTGCCTACGGCATGCTGTCAACAGTGTCAAGTGACGTGGGCGTCGGCGATCACCCGGGCGGAGCGCGCATTTAAACTGTTCGTCCTTATATTTTCTCAGAAAAAGGGAGCCGGTCAAGTAAAAGGCCAAAATTAATCGCCTGTTGGGTTTGCATGCACGTGAACGTGACGTCCAGTCTCGGCCTGTCCATTTGCACAAACAGACCACCACCAGGCATCGGGCCCCTCCGTTCCGGCGTTGCATGGGCCAGCGGTCTCTTGCTCAACCGATCGACCGTCCCCTCCGCCCCTCGCCTCCCACGAACCTCTCCGCGCCGGCGTGCCTAATCCGGCTAGGGAGGGCGGCCATGAGGAAGTTGGAGGTCGGCAAAGCAGGCAGCATGCACGGCGGCAGAAGTCGGCCGGCCGGTTTCCGGCCGACAGGACAGGCCGGCCAGGGCAGCACGAGACGGCAAGCCAACCCGTCAACCGACAGCAGCGAAGCGGCTGCGCCGACCGCCTACCTAGTAGCTACTCTCCTCTTGCGTCACATCTGCACCTTGTCGAGTTCGTGATCGATCGCGCCCTGCCCCAAGCCTCCAAATCTACCCGTAAGTGCCAACCCCCCCCCTGGCGTATTACTGCGACACCAGCCGTAGGGAACATCCTGATGATAAATTGCTCTGATGTTTTAGGCCAAGCACAACTACGCTATACGTAAAATACTTACATTTTGGAAACGGATGTACTAGTAGCACATAGCACAAGTGGAAGTGGCTGAAATCCAGAGGTGGCTGCAACTCTCAAGTCCTCTAAACTAGACTGCATCCACCCATTGCGACACAGGTGCATAGCGAACTTCTGTCAAGCTACTCTTGACAGATAAACACTCGTGGCCAAATGAAAAAAAAGGCTACTCTTGACTGCAACCAAAGCCCCAACCCAAATAACTTTAGTTGTAACTATGCCAACCCAAACTGCTCAATTCCGTGGGAAAAAATCCCCAATTCCCGTTAAAGAAAATTCATATTCGGAAGATGGCTTAGAGACAGATTAGGATTTTAGAGCCCTCTTGTATACTAAGTCATAAGCTTCTTGCTCTACAAGACTTGCACCTATATATAGGGTCAACTCAATATAACAATAAAATTGTAGGGTTCAACATTTTCTACAAATATAACAAGTTAAAATGTCTCTCAACCAAATTTGCCCAATCCCCATTGTCAAAGTTTTTTTTTTTTGCACAATCCCCATAGAAAAATCAAAGATTCGGATAGATAAAAGAGCAAGTTAAAACGTATTTCAACCCAAATTGCCCAATCCCTGCACAAAAAAAAAACCCAATCCCTACGGTAAGGAATCCCAATCTCTGCCAAAAAAAGGTCTCCATAGAAAAATCACCAATCATACGAATATAACAAGTTAAAAAGCTTGTCAACCAACATTGTCCAATCCCTGCATAAAAATCACAAATTTAAAACATCTGTCGACCCTAATTACCCAATTATGGCAGCAAAAAAAAACCTCTAGACAAAATACCATAGAACTCACTGAGAAATCTCAAAATCGGACAAATATAATATGTGGCAAGTTAGAACGTTTTTCAACCCAAATTCCTCAGGAAAAACACCAAATACTTGGAGAAAATCCCAGATTCAGTAAAACACAACAGCAAGTTAAAAGTCTGTCAACCCAATTTGCCCAATCCCTGCAGAAAAACCCCAATTCCCCGCAGGAAAAAACAACCAATCCCCCACAAAAAAAAATCCACATTCTGATACAATCTAACAGCTAGATAATAAAGTCTGAACCAAATTACCCAATCCCCGCAGGAAAAAAACCCCAATCTCCACAGAAAAATCCCAAACTCAGACGAATATAACAATAAGTTAAAACAGGATAGAATCTAATGTCATATGATATTATGATCCCATATAATATGTACACACCAACAGTCATGGTATACCTCCCGATTATTTAAGTTTTTTCGACTAAATTTAAGCAGACTGCTAAATAGACCCTGCCAAACTTTGTTTCTTGACAGCCAACTAAAGAGACGCTATAACACTTTTTGTTTCTGGAAACCTATGTTACATCAGTCAATCTTTCTTCAGAGTTGTGAAGAAAGTAACCGAGGCCAGCAACAAATCTGCCGCTGCAATATACCACCATCTGCAACCAATGCTTCATCTGTGAAAGGCTCCAAAAAGTCCACCTTTCAGTCCTAGCCCGCCCTGCTAAAGTTCAGTCTTGGGATCCTGTTCTGGTGCAGCAGCAGCAGCAGCAGCAGGAATCGGCATCTGACGAGGCTCGATGTTCCTCTCATCGCCGATGGGATAGATCACTATCTTTCTGACCATTTGGCAAAACTCTCTGCAGGTGTCAAAAGAATGTATGTCATGTGTCAGTCATAACTCATTTGTCAGATAGATTAACAGTCAACAATCAAATTTGTTTTTTTCTTGGTGAAGGGAATATATGCAAGCTTACATCCAGGGATCATCTCCGACTTCCATAGTGTCGCCTTCATCGTCGGTGAAAGCCACTTTAAAGTTCTGCTTGATGTCCTTTATGTCGAACATCTGTTCCAGCTCACGAGTCAGTTGCTCATACCCATCCAGACTTGCAAGATCCACAGCTCTACCCAAAGCATTTCCATGCATTTGAACCTAGTACAAACCAAACATAACGTTAGATAAAGTTAACAAGCGAGGCCGAGGGATTAGAAAGAGATAGAAAATGTTAATTGTACCTTCACACGATTTCTTGCAATGTAACTCTGATTGCTTTGGATTTCTCGGGGGCTCTCGTTCACAATTTTTGCTACCTTTGAGAATGCTGACGGCTGACCGGACTCTTCAAAAGAACCAGCAACCCTGGCTGAAGTCTCCCCTGCTCCGGCACTCGCGATGTCAGGAGTAGCAGCGCTGTTGGTATTTGCCATCAAATTCACACCAAACAGACGAAACACGCCGGGTTCCTTGCTTTTTTCAGTAGCTTTGGGCACACTTGGTGCAGCAGCTTCTTCAGCTAGGTAACCACCACCCAGAGCAGTGTTGCGGGGAAGCACAGGAGCAGGTTCCACAGCCTGGTAAACAGAGAATGCTGGCCAAGCAGCAGCTCTGGTTTCATTGCTGGCAACCTGGAACAACTTCTGAGAAATCTCTGACATTGTAGGGGAGAGTGCCTGGCTTGATGGGTTGAATTCCTTCAGCCAACTGTCATATACTAATGGATTCTGGCAAACAGAACTGCTGCTCATGGCACCATAACCTGCGCCTGGCCAAACAACTTGATGCCCAGAGATGCAGCTGGGATCACTGGAACCAACAAATGTCCTCTCATGCTGCTGTGGCATCCCAGACAGCCAAAACTCTCGAACCGGTTCTGCAAATTAAGCAGAAAGGATTAAGTACATCGTAAAATGAATGAATGATTCCACTATTTTTCAATGACCCAAGCAATGAAAAGGTTGCAAATTCATACCCTGAGATGGAATATCCAAGTTTTCAGTTGTCTCCCTAGTCCTCTTGTTTTTGGTTGATGACTGCAGTGGTACATTGATGGTAGGTGCAGATCCATCAGATGGTTCAATTTCCCAAGGAGAGACCCTCTCAGGGCCATTGCAGTTTGTGGTTTCATCCCATTGTACCTAAATCATGAATAAAATCAGAATGTGTTTTAAAAGGAAAATACAAGGCAAACAAGAGAGAATAGAAAGAATTGACCATACCTTTAGTGACTTCCATTCAGAACCTGACCATTGTGGAGAAAGATCCCCATCACCCACTATAGTTCCAGAAAACCTGCAGGTTTAACATACATGGAGCCATGTGAAACCGATACGAATACAGAAGATGATCAACAGACTGAAAGGGGAATACAAGTATATATATGAGAGACCACATGTTGAATCCTTACTTCTTCACAGGGACGTCTTCACCTTCGAAGTTCATCCTGAACCTCTTCCCCACAGTAAATCCAACCTTAGTAGCTTCAAGGTACTTGTTCACACTGACAATGTACTGACTTTGGCTCAACCTAGACGAATAAATTAGAAATAGCTTCCATTAGCAGAGAACAAGCACAGTTTCATCAAACAATCTGGCAGTAGAAAAGGTCCAACCTTGGCCTATAGTACACCAGGAAAATGGAATTAGTCTTGATAGCATGCGACGCGCTTGCAAGCACCCCCAGATGCATGCTTTGGCTTGATATAACGGATGCCGGCATGGTGCTCTGCTTCTGCACGAGGCGCCTCACTCCGACACGCTGCTCTCCAGTCTCACTCCTGCGAGAACAAAACAATACATGGCGTCGTTGTTGTGATGCAGACTTTCTATGAAACATCTGCGCAAACCTGTCTGTTGCCCATGAGCGGTTTAACTGAATTAGAACTACTGAAGTCCAGTTGATATCCAACAAACCTTAGGTAGACAAAGGCATCGCCGGCGATGAGCTTCTTTGATGTGACAAATGTGCTCCATCCAGTCGTCAGAAGGTGCCTGCGGGGTTGGCCTAGACAACCAAGAAATTGCATGAATTCAGAAGCAGAAGGCACACAGAGCAAGTGCAATTATGGTCCTGATCTGTCTGTCAGATGACAGCAGAACAGTTCAGCAGATAACTGAAATATATTTACACTGAAAGCTGACAGATGAACAATTCAGCAGAACAATTCACTTGTAATAAGTGAAACTAGCTCCTGTTTTTCTAAGAAACTGAAATATAAAAAAAAACACTGATTGTGCATACCTCTGTAGATGTGCTTAAACCTCCACTCAGATCCATGAAGGTCCTTTGAGATGAGCTCCTGAGTCGGCGTCGGCATCGACATGTCCTGATCGACAGCAAAACAGGGAGGAATTTAACTTTTGAGCTAGTACCATATATGCAATTATGCGGTTACCAAGAAAAACATGAGAATTGGGCCGGACGCAGTACCAGTGGTGGGAGACACTCGTTGGCGTGGCGACGGAGCACGGAGAAGCCGCCATGGGTGCTGGTGTCGGAGGGCGTGAGGATCTTGCAGAAGGAGTGCACCACAGGCCTGGCCATCTCGGGGAGAGGTGGGTCGGGTAATGTGGGAAGATTCTCTTGCTGGGAACAACAGAAAGCTGATCACAAATCCACATGGGGGACACTATCTGAAACTGAGTAATGCTAACTGAACTAAACTACTACTTCCTGTCTGAGAAAGGAAGAGAACAGATGATAGAAATACTAGTCGAATTTTGCGATACTTGAAATTCAGAAACCAAAAAATCAGTAAGCACAGGAAGTTGCCAATAATTACGACCGCCGCTCAGGACATTTCAAAACCACAGAAGAACAGAAACAGTAAAAAAGATCGAACAAAAACCATGGGGTGGTGAAGGAACACTCACGTCAGGGTCCGGCTGCAGGGTGATCTGCGCGAACACCTCGTCCGTATCCATCTCGGCCTGCTCCGCCGTGAACAAAAAAACAAAAGAGGAAGAGTTACGACGACGAGCTCAAGCCAAAAACCAGCAAGGGAGGGTGGGGACCGGGGAGAAGAAAACACGGCGGCGGCGGAGCGTGAGCCGCGGCCACGTACCTTGAGCTCGACGTTGACGACCTTGCAGAGGATCTTGTACGGCACCTGGAACATCTTGATCTGCTCCGCCAGCAGCGCCGGGTCTGTCGGCTCCTGCAGCTGCACACGCAAACCACCACCATCAGTCGCGTTGGGAAATGGATGGAACAAAAGAGAGAGAGGGAGAGAGACGCAGGGAAGAAGAAAGGAAAGAGAATTCTCCGCGGAAACACAACGCACCTGCTCTAGGTGGCCCTGGAGGAAGTAGAAGACCCTCTCGTCCCGCTGCGGCACCTCCACGAGCGGCCCCGCGCAGGCGCGCCACAGCTCCGCGAACAGCTCGGGGTCACGTCCTCGTCCTGCCAACGACAACAGCAAACCATGAGCGAGCCGAGCGAGCACGGCCGGCCGTGGCCTCGAGAAAAGCAGATGCACTCACCAGGTTGCTGCGCCATGGCGGCACGGGTGGCGGTGGGTTTGGTGGTGGTGGCCGGGTTGTTCCTGCTGGCCTCCCCGGGAGGGAAGGAGTGGTAGGAGGGGAGAGAAGCAGGAGCAGGAGCAGGAGAAGGGAGAGTTGGTCTGGTGACCGGGTGGTGTTCTCCTTGTGTCAGAGTGTTTGTTGTTGGGCTGCCCCCATTAAAGAACGGCGCGGTGGGGGAGGAGTGGAGAGAGAGAGAGAGAGAGAGAGAGAGAGAGAGAGAGGCGAAGCGGCAGCCGATCGAAGCCAAGCACACAACGGCGGCGTTACAGAGCTTGCGCCTTTATGGCTTTAACACTCCTGCCCCCCTACACTCTCAAATAATCATTTGCGTCCAAGGCCCTGCGAATCTAGAAAATAGCAAGTCCTTCCTTCGGTCTCTGCATGCATACACTTTGCGGAAAAACATTTTGGGACAAGCCCCTGGTAATTTATCTTCAAAATGATACTAATTTGTTGTTACAAAAGGAGGGACCCTATGTCTTCTGTCCTCAAGTACTGTCCTTTTTTTTTACAAAAGTTTTACCGATGTCACTAATAATTATCAACGGTAGTATAAAGTAATAAAAATTTCAAATAGGTCTCGGACTAATGGTCAGCAAGGGAGATCTCCAAGGTTGTCATTTGTGGATCCTGACTTAGATCCAAGCCGTATGGCAAGATTGCAAATTGTAGGACCATACTGGTAAAATATATTTTCCGGCTATAATCGGAGTGGAGATTTGGTGTACATGACCACCTATGATCCCGTTTTATAAATAAATTGGAAATCATATTTCCGAGTTTAAATAAAATCTCAAAATAAATTGGGATGTACCAGTGATGTATAACAAAAATGTGCAAAATATCAATTGAAATAATGTGTATTTTGAGCTACACAAAAACAACAAAATTGTACATACGAGTATAGTAATTTCAAATCTTTAAAAAATCCAAACCTTGTCCTTTTGTGCAGCTTGGAATATAAAATATTTTGAATTGAGATTTTGCACGTTTGCGGGAAACATCATTAGCTACTTTTAAGAGTTTTTGTTTCATATTTTTTTAAAACTCATAAATGTAGTTTTAAAATTTTAATATGCAGAGAGCACTGGAACTCAGTAGGACTTTCCGCCATAATCTTGAAATCTATCCAATTTATTTAGATTGGAAAGTGGAGGGATCACAAAAGAGCATCACGATTCAACAAAGATTGCAAAAAAGATACTCCCACCCATTTTTTAGCAAAATACCACATTTGATTTGTGATCAATATTAGCATTGATCAACAAATATGGGGATATGTACACATGCCTTGGACTCTATGTATGGCTCAGTCTCATAGTCCGAAGCAAAATTTTGATGCATTACTGAATTTCTTGATCGTAAATGTTGAAGGTGAATGGAGGAATTCACTCCATAATTTTAGTGAACATCAATATATCCATGTCCACATAGTGGAATTGTCGCAGAGGTACGGGACGCACCACACCACACCGCTCGATGGTACAAGACACTAACATAATGTATGACATTCCTTCGACACCTCATGTGGTACCGATTAGAGTCATTTAGCATACGGCAACCTACGCTCACATATGAAGTAGATAACTAAGACAATTTTACAAATATTTTGAAGGGATTTTGTTTAAAAAATTACCATGGATACACCTTCATTGCTATGATCAACCTTCCCCATTTATATTATGGATTTCCTATGACTCATTGCAATCCAGTATCACCAAAAGAGCTAAACTAAACATCCTTAATGTTCTATAGACCAAGTGATTTTAGCTTTAGTTTTTTTTAGGGTCATCATTGACACTTCCATCTAGCATATGCAACTAATACCTTTCCCAAATAGAATAATTGATCTTTTAACAATTTGCTCAGTGGTCATAAAATCCCTCTATCTCTAAATGTGTGTTATAGAAATATTTGATATTGGCCGTCTAAGAACTAAACATAGATACGAGGGAGGGGAATATGAACACATATATTTCATACTTGGTCCCAATGTTTGAACAATTGACTGATAAGTGGTACACTAGCAAAATTCTTCTATAAGAAATCTAGTGCGTTGGGACAAAACTCTATGTATGGCGGAAATTCGCTAGTATGCTAATAACCATTAAATATGATGTACATTGGATTTTGATGCTTCAACGATTTTTATCACCTATCGAGATATTGACGGCAATGCTTCGACAAAATAATCACCCCATCGAATATCATTATGTCTAGATATATATAAATTGACACTAGTTGTGCTCATTGTAGATATCGTGACATCATAGTTCAATATGCATGTAATAGTTGATATCATATTTATGCAAGATTATGTGTAACAATCAGGCTATCAAATGAATCTCCAACATATGGCCATATGTAAAACGTAATAATTATAGACTTTCAAGGATAGAGAAGGGAGATATCAATAGACTAACGACATCATTGATATGAATTTAATTTTTAATCGATGGCTTTGCTAATGTATGGCATAAACTAAACCCACATTGGCATAAACTAAACCATACGTCCAATTCCAACACATATACATACATAATAGGATCTTATTACCTTGACAACAATCATTAGTTGTTTAAGACATGACTTAGACACGGTTAAAATTCATGGAGTTCTTTCCTTTAATGCACTAGTTAATGTGATCCTCAAAATAATGTTGTGGCAACCAATTACTAATAATTGTCATTTAAAATGATAAATTCTGAGTGCCAAAATTTTGATTGATGCTTGGTTACGACCTTGATATTCTTTGAAAAAAATTGAGCCCCCAGACATAATCTACGTATGAGATAAAGGTAAGGATGTCAGCGCGTTAATGATTTGTGTGCTCATTTATGGTCAAAGTTGATCAACAACTTTGTTCGACAAAGATGTCTAGTGAAAATTATACGCATCTACCTATTTTTTGAATGACAGGATCTTTCTTTCATTCTCTATGTTACTACAATATTATAATATCATTTCTTTTATGTAGCTAATAACACTTTTTGATACTTTAGTCACTGAGTAGAATTATGATTATCATCATATTTGGCTCATCCATTCAATATCAACATCCATAGGAAAAATGCAATTTAAATGGAAAGTGAAAATATGTTACCTCATATAGAGGGGTGTGATTTGATTACAATAACAAAATACTTGTTTCATGAGTTGGAGACATTGGTGATCAACAGTTTAGTTTCTACAATGGAGTCTCCCACATATAAATTACATATATATCTAAGCACGGACAATGGCGACGCTATGGGTGGGCAATACCGAGTTGTGGCCCACCATTCTTTGTAATTTTACCCTTAGAATTTCACACAAAATGTGACCCATTAGCAAACTACTTATGGCCCACTCTCCGTGGACTGGCCGATCCATTGTTTTGGGCCAAGCTCTGCCACCGCACATATATTTTTAGAGGGTAGTGAGAGATGAACGCATAGATATTCTACATCCCATGTCTTATACCTTTGATTGGCATGATTTGGTTATGCCAATGTTATTCCTCTATCAATATCGAGCCACCAATCAAAATAGACTGATACATAGCGGAATCTCATAAATACAACAAGAACCTCTTAAAATAGAGAAAGAAGAGTGACATTCTGAAGCATTAATAAATATGATGGACCCATTTATTACATTTTCATTGAACAACCTTGCTTCAACGAATGGATTTTCCCCACGGTCCCGTTACCTCTGAATTATTAGTTTATGTGATTATTATTGTTTGTTCTAACATAAGTTCTATATCAATGTGGTAGTGGATGTTACATTTATCCAATATTCTTTCATAGTTGTAATTTTTTGAGTTGGTGGTTGTCCATTCACTCTTTTGGACCTTACCTACGCTCATACCTCATATGTGCACAATATCGAAAGTAGAAAATGGGGAATTTAATGTGCATCCAACTGGCTCGTCCCCTACCGGGAAGGCCCACTAAGCCCATAAACACATAGGCGTCAGGTTTTTAGCTAGTTATCTTTCCTAGTTTTCTTCACCCTTTTTCGCATATGAACAAACAATTTCTATTGTTGTTTCAGAAAGAAACAAAGAGTTGCATGAGTCCACTTTATTTTTCTTAACACCCCCCATTGAATATTAAATATGGAATTTCCCATTAAAGCGGATGAATGGGGCTAATAAACAATATTAGTCTTAGCTCCTTACAAATTCATCAAATTTGGGAAACCGATTTGAGGTAACTTATAGTATGTTAAAATAAAGAATTACACGCCCATTCCTCATGCACCGACTCCAAATAAAACAGAAATATATCCAAGTTAGTGGTTTCCGTAATAAATAATTGATTCCACCCAAGGCAGTCCATGAAAAGAGATGATGCCCACGGAGCCATGGAGCACAGTAACTATCATTTTACACAATGAGAATGTATCTTTTATTATGCATAGCTAAGAACATGTATTTATTTAGTATGGTGTAAATTTCAAGCTACCCAAAGAAAAGAGGACAAGAACTTATGTGGTACTTAATTAACAATTGTACGATTTTAGAGGTAGAAAGCGGGAGATGTAAAAACACTAATGCATTCCATTCCGTATGCCATATTTATATCGATAATCGCATGCTTGTGAATATTAGATAAGTTAAGTTATCCTGGTACAAGTGTGATAATTGTAATATGAGAAAACTAGAGTGGTTTCTAGGAGTAACTACATGTGTTTGCATAGCAGGCCTAGGGCCATGTCTTAGAGGACTTGGTACTGGTCCAATATAATAAATGCATAATGTAACAACTTACAAAAATACAATCTATTATAAATACAATAATCGTAGTGATGATAAAAACCAAATATAGAACATAGAATCTTATTAATGTGAAAGCGGCCATTTTTTGTTTGTAGATATGGTAAGAGATTTTCAGATATATAAGTAGTTGTGCTCCTTGATGTCATACTTGGTCTATGTTCTCATGTGACAGAATTCAAGAGCTCGCTGACGCCGATGAGATTCTTGAATCAAAATCGAGCCTCTTAAAATAAATCCAGCATATTGTGGGAGTTAATTAATCAAATGATATTGAATATGAGATAGATGAGTCATATGTTGATGCTCCATGCTATGTGATAAAAGGTTGACATGAAACCTTATTAGGGTCACCAACATGGTATATTTGTAAGCAAACACAAATTTTTACCTTTTGCGAATCATAATCTTGGATCCAAGTAATAGGATATTACATATGTGCAGGATTATCATTTAATAATTGAGTTATCCTATGAAACAAATTGGCATACAAGAAGATAATTAGAACCATCGATGGGGTAAGATCTTTTGATATATATAAGTAATTTTTCTCATTAATTTAATCCTTGGTATTTTCTACCATGTCTTGGAACACGATAGCCTGCTCAGATTCTTGAAGCTAAACCGAGCCTCTCAAAAAAATCATATATATTGAATATGATATATATGGGCAAGATTTCGATGCCACGTATTATGTGCTCAACTATATATTGAGCGACGACCTTGTAAGGGTCACCCAAATGATATGTTTTATCACTAAATGCTAACCATTACCTTATTGAATCATAATCCCATATGAAGATTATCCAGTTACAATATATATCTACCCGGTGAAATTCTGGCATACAAGAACATAGCTAAAAATCATCATAAAAAATGCCAATACAATCATTGATCATTGCCCCCAACAAATCAAGTTTTTAACTGATGTCATGATCTTAGGAGTATATTACACAAGACTAACCCGTCTAATCAAGATATATTGGTGCCACCAATATATCTCAGATGGTATAGTAACCAGGCCAGGGCTGATAATAACTTCTCCCTCTGTTTTACAATATAAAATGTTTTAGATTTGTGAAGAAAATATATCAAGACTTCTTTTAGTGTATTACATACTAAAAAAATATAGATATATTTGCTTCGTAAAGCTAAAATATCGTATATTTTGAAACGGAAGGAGTACTGGTATAGCGGTGTTTCCCCACGAAGCATTGCTTGCTTTGTAGCAAGCTGGATATCCCACACCATGCACCTATACGGCTATACTACCCATGCGTCGATCGTAGTGCAGGGCCAAGGACATGCAAAGAGTTACTATACATGCTACACGTGCGCGCGTGCATGCAATGCAGGCGATGAACGCCGTGATGGCATGGCCCAGCTGCATGCATGGGAGCAGGTACTCGCTCAGATCTGCACAGTGCGTCGATCGGGCTGGTCAACCGACCGGCCGTAGCCACCACCCGTGCACGCATGCGCCGCGGGGTCCCTGGCTAGCTCCATCGATCCGGCCCGGGTGTCCAGCATGTCCATCCACCACGAACCCCAGCTAGCGCCGAACAGAATCCAATAATAATTCCCAGCTGTGGGACTCGGCTCTGCCGATGATCCGCACGCACGCGCGGCGCACGTACACGGGCCGGGGCCGGGCGCCTGCTGCGCGGCGATCGGCTGCTCCGCCGGCAGGAGGTGACGCGTGAGACCCCGCGCTGTCGTCTGCGCTGTGCAGATCGTCGTCGCGCTGCCCGGTGCAGTGACCGGTCGTCGCGCGCGGTCGCTGTCGGCTTGCCTTTTCCGGAGAGGCTAGAGCGGCCTAGGCGCCCCGTGCGCGCGGTTCCATCGACCGATCCGGTTGGTTGGTGCGCGCGGTCGAGGGAGGGCGGGGGCCATTCAAGGCGAGCCACTCACTGTTGGATCGCTTGGCGTGTGTCCCTGCATGCACGTGCAATGTGGGGGAGCTCCGATCCCTAGCCCTACCCTACGTGCATGCGAAAGGGAGGCGTCCTCGTCGACCGTCGTCGTCGAGTCGAGCCGTCGTGTCTCGCATCAAAGCTCTCTCTCTCTCTCTCTCTCTCTCTCTCTCTCTCTCTCTCTCTCTCTCTCTCTCTCTCTCTCTCTCTCTCTCTCTCTCTCCGTGCGTGCGTCCTGTGTGCGTACGTGTGCCTGTGCCTCCGGCCGGCCGCGTCGTGTATATGCACTGTGGACGTGGTTGGTTGGTTGGTTTGCATAAAAGAAATGTAGGTTGGCAGCGCAGGCCAGGTGTTTTTTTTTTCAATTTTACTACTCCCTCCATCTAGAAAGGGCCCCTCCGGCCTGAAAAGGATATCGGAGGTTCTATCTAAACGTATTTTTAGCGTATAAATATATTTACATCTTTGATTTTTTTTGGATGAAGAGTGTATATTTCATAGTCGGGCATTTTTCTGTTCGTCGACGCTCGGATTCTTTCTACTGCATACAAGGTAGATGGATGAAGCCACTTGTTTTTTTTTTCTCAAACCCTTGAGAGCATCTCCATTGGCGGCCGCAATAGCGTCCCAATAGGTCTATTGGGGTTCTGACCAAAACATTCCAAAAACCGCTGGCATGTATTGGAGCGCGGTAAAATATCCGGTACGCCCACACCGACCCCTATCCACAAAGGATGTGTTGGGAGCGCTAGCACTCCAAGCCTCGTCAAATTTTGCTCGCGGGGCCACCTTCAGCTACACAAATCCATTCCCCAACTCTCACCATCTTGCCTCCCACCCCTAGAATCGCCATCGCCACCGACACCATGCTTGCATCTCACCCACATCCCATAGAATCGCCACAATCGACGACGCCGACGGCACCTCCGGCCATATCTCATCGTTGTACTGGATCCATCTGCAGCCGAGCATCGTACCTTCTGTCGTTGCCACCACACACTTCTCTGCAGCCGCATCCAACATGTTAAGCTAGAACGGCGAAGATACATCCATCTTCCCGTCGACGTTTATTTGTGCAATGTAGGATTTAGGATCTAGGGTTTCAATTTAACATGGTTATAATACATTTTCTTAGCTTGTTCGCCAATTCATAGTACCCCGAGGTAGATTATGCCCTAAAACCATCGTCGACCCTGCATGGAGCGGGATTTCCCACCTTTAAGATGTTAGTTCAGACGATTAGTGTCCACAGAAGGGCGCTAGATAAAGCCGTTGTTTCCGAGGGGATCCAACACAGGCTAGTGGTTATATTCTTATTCGCAACGCGATGTATGTAGTTTTCTCTATTGCTTCAAATTTATATGCCATGCATTGGCACTTTCATGATTTATTGAGTTGTGTTGCACATTGGAATTTGTAGGATGGCATAAATTGTTGGCTTTGTGTGTTGGGTTGATCGTGGGTGGTCTTTACCACTACAATAGGCACTATCTACTTTGTGGGATATGTATGAGAAGAGCAACACTGTAAGGATTGATGAGAAAATTCGAAATGTTGAGTTGGTTAAAAATTTGTTTGAAGAGAGAAGTAAGTTGGATAAAATATACAAAAGTTTGTTAGCAAATGTCAAGAAGTGGATGGATAGCACTGAGAGTCGTCTGTTGAAGAAAAACATGGCAAAGTTTAAAGAGAACTAGGATGAGTTGGGAAATATGGACAAGGAGAAAAACCTACTACTAGAGGAGAAGAAGAAATTAGATGAGGAAAAGAAAGAACTGAGAGAGGAGTAAAGGAGTCTAGGATACATATTGTTTGCTCTTACAAAGCAAGCGATGCAAACAAAGAGAAGATGACCAAGGAAATTTGGGATGAAGAAAGATCTTTAAACATCGATGTAATAATTACTTTGAATTTTTTACAAGAACTTGCTAATGTTTAGGTAAAAAATATGCTTGCATTTGAGAACTTGTATATTTTTGTCCATCATGGTTAGGTAAAAATACTCAAAGTATAACTATTGGGAGGTGCTATTGGAGGCGCCGGTGTGATCATCCCCTCCCAATAGGCCAACTCCTCCATATAGCCCATGGTCGACGATGTTGCCATATGTGTTATAGGGGCTGCCAGTGGAGATGCTCTTAAATGACACAATTACATATCACTTATACTGCTCCCTCCCTTCGGAAATATGTGGTATAGATTTATCTAGATACATATGTATCTACACACTAAAACGTGTATCTAGACAAAATTGTGACAATTGAGCAAAAGACTAGTAAGATGATGTTATCACCATGGTTAGAAATATTTATTATTCCTCAAAGTAATGGACCTCTACCTAGGACAACCGAGCTCAAGACTAGTAAAGGCTATAGCTATAATGTTTGACCAAGAGGGCACTACCACAAGTTGAATAGGTTAGCCAAGACTAGTAATGTGCAATTGCCCCAATGTTGGATACTTCCTTGTCTTCCATTGTCTCGACATTTTTTTACTAGGTGTGTTGATTTTCGGTCAGGCTCCGGTGAAGTGTTGGGATCACTATGTCCTCTCTCATGATTATGTGTTCTATATGAAGTAACTAGAGGTTGTATGCATCGACTAAAGCAAAGGTTGGGGTTATACTACCTTCTCGAAAAAGTATGAGCTACTATTTCTGTAGAAATCCATGTTTTATTCATGTGGTTGAATATATAGAGGTGGTTTATAAAAACCCCTCTCTTAATTATGTTGAAACTACTATCCTCATGTCCCGATTGCACGTACGGTGGAGGTTACGTTAAGTTTGCACATATGCGATAAACTATTTTGTTATGCACCTAAAGTGATATTTCTAAGTAGTGTTGAGAGTGTGGGTGTAGTATTATGGCAAGTAACCTCACCATTGCGCAAAAATGTGACCTCCTGGATGTAGATAATAACACACGTGGTTGTATCATCGCAGCCCAAAAACGCCCATTTAGACAAACAGACAAACAACATGCTCTCATTTCCTCCTTGTGCATTGTAGGCAACAAAGGGCCAATCCTACCCGGGCATGTCCTAGCCTGTCAGGATGAGCTAGGCTTTATTGAGCAACTCCTATATGCCATCAAAACACACCATGAACTACATCAATTATAATGCAAGGCACTATACATGCATGGTTCATTTTATGGGGTACATTGCAACACACTTGGGGTAAATAAGGAAGAAATAAAATGAAATTCAAAATTTATTTCTCTCTATATATATGTGCCGATATGAATTTCCAAAGATAGAGAGCTAGGCCTAAACATGAACATGGGCCAAACAGTGCTGCTTACATATTTATTTTAGTTGTCCTATTATGCAATTTTAACTAGACCATGGCTAGATCCCGCCTATCCATGATTCTTGTACCTTCCCATACACTTACTTCTACAAACCAATCTAATTTCCTATATTTCAACTCAGAGAGAGTTGATGTTTGAATCAAGTAAGATTCTTTAGCCAAATAATTATTGAATTCTTGTTGGGGTTCAATAGACCTCATATGTGAAGGGGTGTTTTTTGGGGGATAGAGGCCTAGCGGTAGTGGCGGAGTAAACGACATTTGTCACAACCATTTATAAGCATAAAGGATGGTAGAGGGTAGTTATGCATGTAAAATGCATACATATTCCATCATATTCCAACATATTATCATGTTATACACAATTATAAACATGTATTGCATTGATTTATAGGGAATCCAAATTTTCCCTTTATTTGGTTTATAACACTTTAGGGTAGAAAACCTTGTTTTTCGTATTTTTATGTTTCAGGGCCCGCTACGGAGCCAAATTGGACTAGAATTTTTTCTGAAGCATTTTTTATCGAAGGAGAAGGGCATGGGATTTTGGAGCAGCAGAGGGGAGATACGAGGGTGAGGTTGGCCCCATCCCTAGACGCACTAACTGGTCCATCTCGGGCCTCGAGCCTCCGCAGCCGTCCATCTTCATCTCAGGATCTCCGTCTTAACCTAAAACTGTCTATAGAAAGAACCCTCGGGGCGTTCTCAGAGGAGGAGGCGGCGAAAATACAGAAACCACGAAACATATCTAGAACCAGTGAAGATTGGAGAGGGAATGCTACCGGATCCAATCCCCTGTTGCATCTCCACCCTCTCTAACATCTTCACTGGCACCTCCATGATGAGAAGAGAGTAGTCCACCCAGAACTATAGGTTTATGGGAGTAGATCTCTCTCTCTCTCATTGTGTGTGTGTCGTGTTATGATTGTATTAGATCCATGTGATCTGCATAACATGATCATGGACATCTATGTGTAATTTCTGTGTGGTGGATCTTGATCTTATGATATGATATTTGAGATTGCAATTCTTATTCTGGGTTTGATGTATGAATATATGCATATTACTATCACGCTCTTAATTACTTGTCTTGATCATAATGCAAGAGCGTGTATGGGAGAATGTGTACATTAGATGGAGTAACATGGTAGTGGTGATTGGGTAGTGACAACAAATATGAGATCCACAATGGTTTTTACCTTTCTTTTGTTACATCACTAGGGAGAAATTAGATGCATGTTCTACAACCATCTAGTGACAACAATAGATGATTCTTGTTTATTTAAGACATCATCTTTGATATCTAAACATCATGTCAAAGTACCTAAATCTATAATCTTGCAATTAAATCTAGATAGCATGGAGTTTTCCATTTCTGGAGGAGTATAAGTGAGATGTGTTGCATCATTTTTAATTAGGATGTGATGCCCATATAAATGTGAATCAAACACTATAAATTTCCAATCACATCTATATTATTATGTAAGTTGTTTTATGTCCACCATATTCTCTAAGAGAGTAGACAAGTGAAACTATGAACCCCGATCCGTTTTTAATCATAATAAACACCTTTTACTTGCCTTTACAATTTTTGCATTACTTAATTTCGAGAACACAAAAA
Organism: Avena atlantica; assembly: GCA_910589765.1. Classification (NCBI taxonomy): domain Eukaryota; kingdom Viridiplantae; phylum Streptophyta; class Magnoliopsida; order Poales; family Poaceae; genus Avena; species Avena atlantica. Next base: position 84,532,401 of record OU342735.1, on the reverse strand, counting down.
TATTTACTTATTGCATATCATATAAAAAACCCAAAAACATCTTTCCTTTTATTATTTTTTTACTCTCCTTGTTTATTTAATTCTAGTTTTATTTTACTTACACTAAACCCTATGCTTGACAACCACACGGTGATTTGAGGACACAAGGCATTTGTTTTTTCTTATACACAATTATAAACATGTATTGCATTGATTTATAGGGAATTACCAAATTTTCCCTTTATTTGGTTTATAACACTTCAGGGTAGAAAACCTTGTTTTTCGTATTTTTATGTTTCAGGGCCCGCTACGGAGTCAAATTGGACTAGGATTTTTTCTGAAGCATTTTTTATTGAAGGAGAAGACATGGGATTTTGGAGCAGCAGAGGGGAGATACAAGGGAGAGGTTGGCCCAAGTATCATGGCCCCACCCCTAGACGCACTAACTAGTCCATCTCGGGCCTCGAGCCTCCGCAGCCGTCCATCTTCATCTCAGGATCTTCGTCTAACCTAAAATTGTCTATAGAAAGAACCCCCGGGGAGTTCTCAGAGGAGGAGGCGGCAAAAATACAGAAACCACGAAACATATCTAGAACCAGCGAAGATTGGAGAGGGAACGCTACCGGATCCAATCCCCTATTGCATCTCCACCCTCTCTAACATCTCCACTGGCACCTCCATGATGAGAAGAGAGTAGTCCACCCAGAACTATAGGTTTATGGGAGTAGCTCTCTCCCTCTCCCTCTCTCCCTCTCTCTCTCTCTCTCTCTCTCTCTCTCTTTGTGTGTGTGTGTCTCGTGTTATGATTGTATTAGATCCATGTGATCTGCATAACATGATCATGGACATCTATGTGTAATTTTTGTGTGGTGGATCTTGATCTTATGATATGATATTTGAGATTGCAATTCTTATTCTGGGTTTGATGTATGAATAGATGCATATTACTATCACACTCTTAATTACTTGTCTTGATCATAATGCAAGAGCGTGTGTGGGAGAATATGTACATTAGATGGAGTAACATGGTAGTGGTGATTGGGTAGTGACAACAAATATGAGATCCACTATGGTTTTTACCTTTATGGTTTGTTACCTCACTAGGGGGAAATTAGATGCATGTTCTACAAACATCTAGTGACAACAATAGATGATTCTTGTTTATTTAAGACATCATCTTTGATATCTAAACATCATGTCATAGTACCTAAAGCTATAATCTTGCAATTAAATCTAGATAGCATGGAGTTTTCTATTTCTGGAGGAGTATAAGTGAGATGTGTTGCATCATTTTTAAATTAGGATGTGATGCCCATATAAATGTGAATCAAACACTATAAATTTCCAATCACATCTATATTATTATGTAAGTTGTTTTACATCCACCATACTCTCTGAGAGAGTAGACAAGTGAAACTATGAACCCCTATCCGTTTTTAATCATAATAAACACTTTTTACTTGCCTTTACAATTTTTGCATTAATTAATTTCGAAAACACAAAAATATTTACTTCTTGCATATCATATCAAAAACCCAAAAACATCTTTCCTTTTATTATTTTTACTCTCCTTGTTTATTTAATTCTAGTTTTATTTTACTTACACTAAACCCTGTGCTTGACAACCACATGGTGAGTTGGAGACACAAGGCATTTGTTTTTGCTTTATAGATTGCTTGAAGAGGATAAGAAGAAGAACTACGAGTAGATCCCTGAGAGTTTGATATAACCCCTGAGTCACCCTTGTGGGGAAGATATGCTTGCTACATCACTCCGCACTTGGAGTTCCAACGAGTTGGAACAGATGTAGATTTGTGTCATTAGGTAGTGGTGAGAAGTGTGAATTGAGATCATACAGTGTCGGGTAGGAATCAATGCTAGAAGTGGTGATTCAGAAGTGCCGAGCTATCACAGAGAGGGTATTGAGAGAATAGATATGTGGGGGTCACTGTATTGCGAAGGATAAGAGGAATGAGCAATACCCTCATGTGTTCGCACATACATTGGGAGGCATAAAAGGTATATGTGAGTGGCAGGGGTAGATAATAGGGGGAAGAAGGCATGGTTTAGGGTTTTGATGGTTATTTTAGATTTATATAGTAAGTCAATGTGGACATCACGTATGTATTAGGTGGATAATAAAATTGATTAATTTCAAGTGAAAAACATTTGAATGACATTTACCTATTTCACATACAGATAATTAAGGTTCGTAAGATCTTGATATGTTGGGATATGCTTGTTAGGTAATCTAGGGCAGATGCAGTCCTTGTTGGCAAGGAACAAAGACGACCATGGACAACGAATCAGGTACTAAGGGGAGTCAATATATAAAACATATGTGATTGAGTAGTATTTGTAAGCTAGTTGACATTTGAAATCCATATCAATAATGCATCGCTGTAGAAGTCCCAAATGGTCGATTGAAGAGGAGAAGTGGTGCCCTCAACATAATTGATGACCATGGAATGGCGGCAAGTTGATCTAGTTGGTTCATGGGGAGGGTGAGGCAGCGGCTAGAGGGAGTGGATGTGTGGGTTATATTTAGGGGTGGCTAGACTGGGATGGGTACCCATCTATAGTAAGTTTTTATTACAGAACAAAGTTTTTTTTTCCGATCTAAATCTTATGATTAGGAGAAAATGATCTTTTGTGGTAAAGAATGCTGCAACTATTGAGACTACCATTACAAATTGTTGTGAGACATAAAATGATATCGCACTCTATAAGGAAGAAATGCTGCTATTGTACACATCGCCAATACAAAATGTTGCTATACAACGACATCACACTCCATAAATACATACAAAGAGAGCATACCGCCACAACACCTCTGCCCCCTCTACTCCTTATCTAGCGCCACCATCCAACCTTTATCCCCTTTCAGTCGATGGTAGTCCAAACATCAGTGGTCATCATACGCATCTTGGAAGAACCTTTGTCATCTCTATGGTTTCACTACATTCATAATCACACACTAGTTATATTCCACACAACTATGGGTGCAGATGATGACACCCAATACTCCAATTCCTCTTCCTTCTCGCAAAGTACCTAGTGTTTTTTAGATGACGCGAAAGGGGGCGTGTCTAGGTGAAACCGGTGACAACGAGTCCTTTTCTTCCTCTTCCTTCTCACAGGTACCAAGAGAATTTGATTTTGAGATCGGCGGTGGGATCATGTGAGGGGGGAGGGTGCCCTCATCACCGCCAAGTAAATTCCCATCATCTGAATTCTTCCTCCATGGTACCATCCCTTCAGTATATCATTTTCTTTTGATACCGCTAATTCTACACTAGATTTGTCTTCTAATTTGTAATTATCATACATTTTATCCATAAAAATGGGGTTTTTGGTCATTGCTTACTCAAGATCTAGGACATGCTCGTATGCGGCCGCGTGAAACCGATGGCAACCAATCCTTTGCTTCCTCTTCCTTCTTGCAGGTACCAAGTGAAATCGTTTTCGAGATCGGTGACGAGTTGGGGCGTGGAGGGGGCTTGTTCCCACCGCTATGTGAATTTCCATCATGCATCTGTATCTCCATCGTCCTTGGTACCATCCCTTCCAATACCAGTTTATTTCGATTCCGTCAGTTCAACTCTGGATTTGTCTTATAATTAGCAATTATTCTACATTTGATCCATAAAACGCGATTTTCGGTCATTGGTTACTCAAGATCTAGCTTTAATGGCACTGGCTAGGTTTTGGTGGTCTTACCTAAATTTCTAATGGTAAAACTAATAAAATTGTAGGGTTTTTCTCATAAATGGAGCCTTCACCCATGTATAAGAAAACAAGTGCTTGCAGAATGAATTATGACAAAGTATCGGGTGAATTATGAAAAATTGCCAAACTAACCTACTGTACCATACGAGTAAAAAAGATGGATCAATCTGTAAAATGCACCCTACTTTTTGGATAGAAACGTTGCTAATTATTGCTTTTTAGAGCTAAAACATGGAAGAAAGTTAATCTCATTTATTTGCTTCCATTCAAATGCGGCCTACTTTTTGGATGGAAACGGGCTAATTAATGTTTTAGAGCGAAAACATGGAAGAAAGTTATTTCAGTTATTTGCCTCCATTCCTGTGACGGTAAAAGGCTGGATCGGTTTCCATTTTTCCCGGCCGGCGTCCGGTTCTTTGTATTCTTTGGAGAGAAAAGGGACCGCTGCGCTCACACAATTTTCGTTTTGTTGCTCGAACCTGTGGTCACGCGCTCCACGCCAATACACGCGTGAGAGCCTTGTGCGCTTGCAACAATACGTGGCTGTACCGTATGTATGTATCTTCCTATGCCTCGTCTCGTCTACAACGCCGCCGGTGGTGCTTTATCGCAGAAATTAGGGATCTATACGCGTGGATCCAAACAACAAACAAACGGGCCCTGGATTTACATCATATATCTATAAAATCTTAATAATTTCTCTGATTCATATTATTTGTCATTAAAATAAATGTATCTAGATATAATTTAGTGCTAGATACATTCATTTTAACAACAAGTAATATGGATAGAAGAAAGTAATTTTTTCTTTGAAATGTAGATTTGCAATAAGAAAAGAACGGACACATTGTGTCACGAGTTATTCTTCTTTTTTGTAGCCACCTCTTATCAAACCAAGCGAACATATAAAATACAGTGTATGTTTAGCTTTTCTGTCCATGGGCCGATTCAAAATAAGTATCGGTGATTTATTACCCTTTTAGTTTAAAATTTATGCTACGTCTTTGAGACTTTTTTTTTTAGAAAAGAGTATATATTAATATCACAAGGATACCAATTACACCTAACCTCTACAACAACGCGTGCCCTAGCGGCTCTACAGATGCACACAACCCAGAAAAAAAAGAATCACAAAAAAGAAAAGTCTCGCTATAGAGAAGTAATCCTTAAAGCAACGACACTGACATCATCAGAACAACACCAGTAATTCTCCACTCCAATAACAACGCCTTTAAGAAGGAAACGATGCCCAAGTGCCGTCGTTGCCTGATCAAAGATTATAGGTTTTCACCCTGGAGAAAGTCCTCGCTCACAAAACAATGCATTTAACACGATCATTGCCAGACACAACCAGTTAAAGCCAGACCTTGGATTTTCACCCTGCAAGATAAGACTGGAAACTCCCCGTGTGTTGTCTTCCCGCACCAACAGTCGCTGCAACGATTTCCAGATCACGCGGCCAGTTCTCCGTCGCCACAAGAACAAAAATCACCATCGCTACCCTCATATTTCCGCTTTGCTGACATTCTCCGCATATGACTTCACCATGTCTCTAAGCACTTGGTGGGAACAAACAACAGAGGTTCACAACACTCCCGCTGAAACCAAACGACCAGAAAATAAGGTGCACACGACCGAATAACTTCCGATGTATAATCTCCAAACATGATACGCCAATAAGAGTTCACCGACGGAGCCTTCCAAAACCCGTCTTTTGAGACTTATTTTGGATCGGTGGGAGTAGGAATACTTACTAATAAACCACATTTTACAAACTATGGTTCTGCTACCCAAACATGCATGTTAATCGATCTTGGCTTGGCGAGTCGGCACCATGTTCTTGTGACGCGTATGTTTGTTTAGTCAAGCGAGCCGTCGTCATATATCACTGGTTTTCTGCGGACGGCCGCCCGCTAATGAGTAATGATCAACATGTATTCCGGCGGCAACTGCTGGCATGTATTGAATCGATGATGTAGCCAGGTTGGTATACGTACGTAGGTCCAAATACATGTCTTGTAAGCATGCATTACGTGCCATGAAGCGTAACACTACTAGATCGTAGAAGGTGACACGCGCCTAACTGTGTCTCCTTTTTCTTATAGCTGTAAAATCATTTTTTATAAAAGATTATATATTGATATAAAAAATATATTAAGTACACCGGGCTCTCTAACCATTTAAAACCATGAACAAATTATTTTTTTGAAAAACACGGTACAAATATGACGATCATAACATGTACATACATCTATGAACATACACACGCACACTTTACCCTTATGAGCATATTCGAGAGACAGATTTGGCGGTTTTTTTGAAGTTTTTGTCGGTTCTACTATCTTAGATTTATAAAGGTATAGATGTATTAGTTTTCTTTTCTGAAAGATCCAACAGTTGTTGGCTTCCGATTGCATAGCGGCTGTAAGCCCTAAGCCATGGATTAACCGAAAAGAAGTGAAGAGAAAAAAGAAAAAGGTCCTCAAAAACTTGGCGTGCTAGGAACAGGATGTATTAGTTATAAAACATATTTAAATACATTTGCACTTAGATTACATCTGTATCTAAATAAATCTAAGTCGATTAAATTGAAACGGGTGGATTAGTAGGTTACTGGTGGTGCTTTCTCTTTCTATGGCCAATATAGTTTTCTTCCTTATAGTTTCGTGTGAAATGAGTAAATAAGATGAACAAGACAAGCCAAGTGTGAGCTCCACTAGCGAGGAAGACCCTTTAGAGGTTGTCTTAGGGGTTTTACTCCAAACTTAGTCGAACTCAAATTCGTGTGATATGGCCAAACCCATGAGTAATAATTAGCCATTTTCTTGAATAGTATTATTAAAAAATACAATCCCAGCTCGACAATCTGATATATCATGTGTACATGCTTGTCACCTCGATCTGGACTAATTACAGGTGATATATTGTAATGGGTACTCTAATTGTTTCTCTAACAAGAACGTTTACCAATATGGTGGAGTTTATTGAATTTGATACGACACTCCTTGCCCTCCCCTCCTCTCGTTTAGCCCGTTGAGAGTCTCTCTTCTGCCTCCGTCTCCTTCCCCTCTCTTCTCCGGCCATCGCCGGAGAAGGTGGGGGGATGGAGGCCGGGCCCTTGTAGATAGAAGTGGTAGTAGTTTAGGGTCTGGCTTTATGCCATGGTCTTGGAGTGAGCCTCGGGCGTCTTCGAGTGGCGCATGGTGGCGTGCGGCGGTTCTCTTCCTGGTGGTGACGACAACGTGGTGTTGTATGCTACTAGCTGGAGATCCTTTGATTTCTCCGCAAATAAGCTCGTGTCGGTGCGGATATGATGTCAACGGGAAAGTTTCTGATCCCCTTCTTCTTGCTCGTCGTGGTGATGAAAAAGGCAGGGCATCTGGGCCTTTGACTGCTGGCAGATTGATCTGCGACAGGGGAGAAGCTACGCTTCTCTTGGGAGAGTCATCACGGCGGCGTTCTCGTCGTCGTTCTACAAAGTCGAATGGCGACCGCTCCCACGTCGACCGCTGGCGACAGTGTGCTCCGGCCAGTGCCCTTCTGCTTCGATGTTGTTGGCTCCCGCCTCTCCACACCAAGTGGTAATGTCAACACCCGAATTTTTCAATCCTAGATGCCTGTTATGCCATACATCGCAATCCCAGGATTACCATTTTTGCGAGACATAACAGAATTGGATACCATAGTACATCATCCATTACAAACGATACATAAGTTCTTACACAAATAGGGATCCCATGATCCAGTTCTTAATACAACATCAAGCAGCAGAATACGTAACAATAACGGTAGCATAGGCGAAGCTCCATCTTCGGGGTCACAGGCAATGCTGACGATGGGAGATGATCCTAGTTGTCGTAACCTTCCTGGGGTCCATCTTCCTGGTACTCCTCTTCATAGTCTGGCCATGGGAATAGCCAGGGACAAAGCCATGAGTACTCTTTAAGTACTCGCAAACTAATACTAATAGGTAAAGGTTTTTTTTTGGATAATAGGACACTAGGCTCTAGGGTTGTTTTGCAAAAGCCAGATTTATCACTACTAATCTCCAAAGCTAGTCACAATTTTATAAATCCTAAGCGGGAACTTGTATTTCATATCACAACTCTGTTGTGGTCAAGTCAAAGTCTCAATTCATCTCACATGTCATTTTGAAAAGTCTGACGGGGAACAGTATGGCCACTCCAACTGTCCATAACTGCGGACACGGCTATTCGAATAGTTTGACACTCTGCAGAGATTGTACACTTTCACCACAACATTCGATACATCCGTCAGGAACAAATCCTGAATTCACCATACTCAGTATGCGGATAATCAATCCTAACCTTTCGATTACACGCCCTAGTATAAGCACCTCTCCTGTGAGTTTGGCCTCCCAACCATGACCAACTGTCATCTTGGGTACTACACAGGTGGACAATCTTCACAAGGTAGACAATCTACACAGGAACTAATACTAAGGAATATAAGTTTCCAGTCAAGCCCTACCCAATATTCGGGTATTGTGGTTGTACGATAAAATTGGAATGGCATCGCATCCAGACAACCATCAGTTTTATAAAGGGCTGAGGCTCATGCCTCAACATTTTTATCACCAAAATTCTCAAGTATTTGGAACCACATGTCCAAAACATTTCAATAGAATGATCCATCATTCCAAGGTTTTCATAACCATTTTTCCACCAAGTAATCCCATCTAAAATTGATCAAGTTTTATGCTTAGCACTAGCATCTACAGGTGGGGGTAGTAATGATGAAGGGTGGTAACTAGTGGAGTTTCAACTAAGTACAACCTCAGGTCTCAGGCTGATGTCAAGGTTTCTAACTTAGGCCAAATTTTATGCTCTTTATGCAACCTTCAGCATCTTTCCAATATCTACCAGTCACTTAAGTAAACTCTAAGTAAGCTTTGATAAAGAAATAAAGTAAGAAGCTTGCACATAAAACTAGGATTGGTTTATCAAATGGGTATGATCACATATGCTTAAGGCATAGTAACAAGTATGGGTTTGTTGCATCAGTAGGGTATCTTGCAAGTGTTAGCTTGCATCAATGTCAATATAAGCTTGCTAAATTGCAAGTGTTAGCTTGCAAGGTTACTAGCTTGCACAATCAACTAATAGCATTAGGCTTGCATAGTTACTAGCTTGAACAATCAACTAATAGCATTAGGCTTGCATCAATGTCAATATAAGCTTGCCTTGTGCAGAGCAGTGGTTGAAGTTCTCCTCGGCTTCTTCTTCGTAGTATCCTCCTTCCTCCTCGTATCCTTGGTCGGTACTAGCGTTTATGAATAAATACGAGGTACACAATCACCAAACAATACTTAACTACTTGCAATCATCACATACAAGGGTCCTATGGATGATCTAGCATCATCCCTAACATTACAAGGTTAAGGCTTGGTTTAAATCTTTTTATTTTTAGAAAAGTAATTTCTACTCATTGAAAAACTACTTAAGATTTAATATTCTCCAAACCCAACATGGGATCATGTTGACACATGTCATCACAACATATTGTAGTCCATGAGAATGTGATTTAAAGTGGTGTCACAATTTAATAAGGTTTTACCCTTTTATTTTAATTAATTAAAGTGGCTAGAAATGCTTATGTAGCATTCTTTTATTACTTGAACATTATTTCTACAAGTAAACCTATATATTTTTATATATTCTGAAAGGTATGGTTAAATGTGATTTTTGAGAGTTGGAATCAACTCAAAATCTATTATGGTTTAAATTTGAAAAATGTTTGAATGCAAAAAATCTTCTGCCTTGTTATTTTTACCATGGGTGATATATAGATCCAAATGACTTGAATCCAACGGTCTTGGATTCAGAATTCACAGACCTTTCCAACAAAATTGGTTTCATTCAATTTGGTGCACTGAATCGATCTGGGTTGATTTTTGAAGTTGGGTACAGAAGTGTGTTTGAATTGAAATAGAAAAAGTTTAATTTGAATAACTGGGCTGCGTGGGAAAAATTACTGGGCCGGCCTGCTAAGCGCAGTGCTCCTGCGGGCTGCTTAAGTGGGTGTCCCCACTCGTCAGTGACACGGGGCTGGGCGAAGCGGTATGGGGCGACGTGGATCGTTCGATCTAGTTCTAATCTAACGGCTGGGAGTCATCGTCGACGCGAGACAACGCCGGCGAGGACGAAACCTAGCACGGCCAGTGAGGGTCGCTGGGGGCTCACCGGGGTACTGGTGAGGGTCGGCGAGACGGGCGAACGACGAAGTCGACGACGGCGAAGTCAGGGGTGGTCGCGGCAGCTCCTGGGGCGGCTCCAATCGCTGGCTCCCTTCTTCTCCGGCAGCGGCAGGCTCCAGTGAAATTCCGGCGAGGTGGTGCTCGCCTTGCTATGAGAATGGTGTGGCACGATCAGTGAGGAGAGGGGAGTGAGATGGTGTGAAGAAATCATGCGGGGGTGGCCTCTATTTATAGTCGAGCGAGGGGACCATCGGGGCGCACGGTGAGCTCGTCGGGGGCGAGGTTACAGGCGGCTAAAGGCATGGGCAAGGGTAGGGGACGGTGCGGTGTCTCCTGGCGATGCTCAACGACATGGTCTCGAGGCATGGGGCGGTGTGATTTGGTCTGGAACGGGCGGTGCTCTACGCGGCAGAGGCGACGTCTTCGACGGCGGGTGATGGCTGTGCGGCACGGGGCGACAAACGGGGATGTCTGGCGGTCTCCTGGGTCGGTGGGGATTGTGTATGCACGCGGCGACGGCGACGCGCAGTCTGTGGGTGATGGTCGAGGGTGGCCCTCTGGCGCACGCTCGGCATGGTCTGGGCGCGGCTTGTGCGCGTGGTCCAGGGCTTGGCAACGCTCGCGGCTGGTACAGTGAGTGACGGTGGACGGTGGGCTGCCTACTAGACATGCTGGCTAGGCTTGCTGCTGCTCCTAGCTTGCTGTCGACTATGGGGTGGCAAGAGGGTGCTCGGCTATTCACCATTGATGACAATGGCAAGCTCACAGTGGTGCTAGTGCCTGGCTAATCTTCCTAGATGATCTACTGAGTTGTGTGTGAGCTAAATGGGGAACCAGTTAGGCAAGAATCACTGCTCACAATAGTGTTTGATGTTTGTTTGATTTGTGTCTGCAACCTGTTTGATGAAATGGCCGCATGAAATCAAGTTTTGAATTTTGAAATGATTTTTGGTGGGTTTGCTAGATTGGTGCTGGTGAGTCTGCAGATGCTTGGGTTTTGAAAATTGAGCTTGTTTGAGTAGTTTTTAAAAAAGTGGATCTTCCCATATGATAAAGATTCAATTTTGAATTGTCATTTAAACTATGCATTTGAAAGTTTCTGGATGATCACAAAGTGGGCCTTTATACCTTGTTATGAGTACATTCAAGGGGTTCAAAGATCCAGAAAAGTTTCTGTTAGGTTCTGAAAGTTTGAGACAGCCAAAGTAGGCATGTGAGTTAAATTGGCCAAAATGACCATTCATTTCATATATGTGTTTTGATTTACTTGTCTTTAGGAAAAGTGTGGGAAATGTTTTAGATGATGTTTATTTCACCTAAGAAACATTTTACAAGCAAAGAAACAAATAAACAAGGTGGTTTTAAAGGATTTCAAAATCCATGCATACACATATGCATGCATTCATGATTTCATTTGAAAAGTTTTTGTTAACCCTAATTTTGATGATTAGAGTTTGATGATCCAAGCTTAGTATTTTTGGGATGTTACAAACCTTCCCCTCTTAAACAAAATCTCGTCCTGAGATTTGAAAAAGGACGAAAAGATTACCTAGGATTTGAAGAGATCGGGAAACTCCGTCCTGATGTGATCTTCGCGCTCCCAGGTAGCTTCCTCTTCTGTGTGGTTGCTCCACTGAATCTTGAGAAACTTGATGCTTCGGGTTCGGGTAGTTCGAAAAGCTTCTTCCAAAATGCGGATGGGTACTTCGGGATAGGTCAGGTCATCGTTGATCTCTATGGTCTGGTGGTCGATATTCTTGAACACTTCGGTCTTCTCGGGGACTTCGAGACATTTGCGAAGTAACGAGATATGGAACACATTGTGCACAGCTGACATCTCTTCAGGTAGTTCCAATTGATACGATACTTCTCCTCGATGGTTCAGAATTTTGAAAGGTCCGATATATCTGGGGGCTAACTTTCCTTTGAGTTGGAAACGCTGCATTCCCTTCAATGGCGACACTTTCAGATAAACAAAATCTCCTATGTTGAAGGCGAGATCTCGACGTCTCTTGTCGGTGTAACTCTTCTGTCGGGATTGGGCGGTCTTGAGGTGCTCACGAATCTTGTGAACCTTCTCTTCTGCTTCTCGGAGGATGCCGGGTCCGAAAATCTGACTCTCTCCTACTTCCGACCAGTTCAAAGGGGTGCGACACTTTCTTCCGTACATGAATTCAAATGGGGCCATTTGCAAACTGGCTTGGTAACTATTGTTGTAGGAAAATTCTGCAAACGGCAGACAGTCTTCCCACTTGGATCCATATTCTAGCACACATGCTCTAAGCATATCTTCGAGTATTTGATTTACTCGCTCCGTTTGTCCATCGGTCTGAGGGTGATACGCGGTACTAAAATCTAGGCGGGTTCCTAAACCTTCTTGGACTTTCTTCCAGAATCTCGAGGTAAACTGAGTTCCTCGATCCGATACTATGTTCTTGGGGACTCCGTGCAAACTGACGATTCTAGCGATGTATAACTCTGCTAGCTTCGAACTCTGATAGGTGGTTTTAACGGGCAAGAAATGGGCGACTTTGGTCAATCTGTCCACTATGACCTAGATAGAGTCATTTCCCCTACTAGAAGTAGGTAGTCCAGTGATAAAGTCCATTCCTACAGAATCCCATTTCCATTCCGGAATTTGCAAAGGTTGCAACAATCCAGCAGGTCTTTGATGTCCTACCTTGACTCGCTGACATATATCACACTTGGCGATATAGCTTCCGATTTCTCTCTTCATCTTATGCCACCAAAATTGCTCTTTCAAATCTTGATACATCTTAGTCCCTCCGGGATGGATAGAATAAAGAGTATCATGAGCCTCCTTCAAGATAACTTCTTTCAACTCTGAATCTGCTGGTACACAAAGGCGTCCTTTGTACCACATAACTCCTTCTTCGTCCTCGGTGAATCCGGGTACTTTGCCCGTACCGATACGACGCTTGATTCCGTCGATACTGGCATTTCCCTTCTGCGCCTCTTTAATCTGACTGATCAAAGTGGGCTGACGTTCTATGCTAGCCAAAAATCCTTCACTTACTAATTCCATTCGAAAATCTTCCATCTCCTTGTGCAAACTTGGTTGCTCCTTCAAAATCATGGAGTTCAAGCGGCACGGCAATCTGCTAAGGGCATCGGCTACCACGTTGGCTTTACCAGGGTGATAGTGAATGTCCAGGTCGTAATCTTTGATTAGCTCAATCCATCTTCTCTGCCTCATATTCAACTCCTTCTGAGTGAATATATACTTTAGGCTCTTGTGATCCGAATAAATCTCACAACGGTTTCCCATTAGGTAATGTCTCCATGTCTTCAGGGCTAGGACTACTGTTGCGAGTTTGAGGTCATGGGTTGGATAGTTTTTCTCGTGTTGCTTCAATTGTCGAGATAGATAAGATATAACTTTGCCTTCTTGCATTAGCACACATCTGAGACCAATCTTGGATGCGTCATAATACACATCGAAGGGCTTCGTGATATCCGGCATGATCAAGATTGGGGCTGAGATCAATCTCCTCTTGAGTTCTTGAAAACTCGCCTCACACTTGTCTGTCCATTCAAACTTCTTATCCTTGTTCAGCAATTGGGTCATGGGTCTGGCGATACTCGAGAATCCTTCTACGAATTTGCGGTAATATCCCGCCAATCCGAGAAAAGCACGAACTTGGGTTTGAGTGGTTGGGGCTTGCCAATCTTCTACATCTTTCACTTTGGCAGGGTCAACGGCAATTCCTCCGACTGATACAATGTGACCGAGGAATCCTACCTCCTGTAACCAGAATTCACATTTGCTAAACTTTGCATACAACGGATGCTCTCTAAGGGTTGCAAGAATGGTCCTTAGGTGTAGCTCATGTTCTTCTTCTGATTTGGAATAAATCAGAATGTCATCGATGAAAACAACGACAAACTTATCCAGGAAGTCCATAAAAATCTTATTCATGAGATTCATGAAATAAGCGGGGGCATTGGTTAATCCAAAAGACATGACTGTATACTCGTACAATCCATATCTGGTGGTAAAGGCAGTCTTTAGAATAACCTCTGCACGAATTTTGAGTTGATGATAGCCAGTTCTAAGATCAATCTTAGAAAACACCTGGGCACCGGTCAACTGATCAAACAAATCTTCTATCTTGGGCAAGGGGTACTTGTTCTTGATGGTGACATCATTCAACTTCCGATAATCCGTACACAAACGGTTACCTCCATCCTTCTTGTCCACAAATAAGACAGGTGATCTCCATGGTGACGCACTTGGTTGAATCAATCCAATTTCTAGCATGGAATCCAGTTGCTTCTTCAATTCTGCTAGTTCCGACGGGTTCATACTATAGGGTCTCTGGGCTATGGGTCCTGTTTCGGGGATTAGTTCGATGATAAACTCGATATCCCGATCTGGGGGCATACCGGGCAAAACATCGGAAAATACATCGGGATATTCACAGACTATCCGGACTTGGTCAATGGTAGGTTGGGATAGACTCTTGTTACACTTGAATTGGCGAGGTAAGGTTTCAGATATATGCTCGACTGATATTCCGGTGGTACTGGTCATGGTGATGGCTTTATTAGCACAGTCAATCAATCCTTTATGTTTGGACATACAATCCATTCCTAGTACTACTTCCAAACCTTTAGTTCCGAGTACTATTAGATTAGCATAAAAATCTATGCCATGGATTCGGATAGGGATGGCTTTGCAAATTTGCCTAGCCTTGGTGGTTGATCCAGGAATTTGCACAATCATAACATGCTTCAGTTTGGTTGGTTGAATTTTACTAGTGCAGGAAAATTCTTCATTGACAAATGAATGCGATGCACCAGAGTCAAACAACACTCTTGCAAGTACTGAATTAACAGAAAACATACCCAGTGTGTCATCCCGCAAAACCACTACTAGAAAATCGCGTTGATTTTTGTGCATTGCATCATCATGACCGCATGCTCATGTCATCATGCCACGTTGCATCTGAGCATCGTCATCATCTTGCATTTGCTTGCATAAAACTATTTTGGAAAAGGCCTGGTTTTGTTTTCTAAACGCCCTGTCTTGTTTTCAAATTCAAACCCGGGAATCCGGATTAATTGTTTTGTCGGTTTCGGGTTGCAAGGCCCTGTTTTAAATAAATACAACATTCAATTATTTTTAGCGGGGGCAGTCGAACGGGCCGAATGACCCGAACGACCACCCCCATTTTCAAATCGGTCCACCCCTTATTCCTAAATCTACCCAACCTAGTCTACCCACCCCTTCCTCCACATCACCCCAACCAACCCCCTCTCGACACCTCACCCTCTTTCCCCCCTCTACCCAATCCCCATCTGCCACTTGTTCCACCCCCCTCTCTCTCCTCTCTCTCCCCACTCCCAGCAGCCCCCTGGACACACACACGCATGCAGCCCCCCAGATCCCACCTCCCCCTGCCGAAAGCATGCCTCAGGATCCCTCCCGCGGGCCCGCTCCCCTGGGTCCCACCCGCGGCCTCCTCCCATCCTCTCTTCCTTCTCCCTCCTCACCCCGCACGCCATCTCCGTCACCAGCACCCTCCGCCGGCCTCCTCCCCACCTCACTCCGCGCCCGCGCCTCCCCAGTCCTCGCCGCCTCCGGCCCGGCCACCGCCCCGCGCCTCACCTCTCTTGCCTCCGCTCGCCCCCAGACCCGCTCGCCCCGCACGCGTCCTCCTCGACCTCACCCCTCACCACCGCCGCTCCTCCGAGCTCGCCCTCTCCCTCCTCTCGCTGCACCTCCCGCCGCGCCTCCGCGAGCCTCCGCCCTCTCCGGCCGCCGCTCAAGCTCGCCCGCGACCGGCCGCCGCTCAAGCTCGCCCGCGACCGGCCGTCGCTCAAGCTCGCCTCCGCCGGCCTTCTCCTCCCCACCTCTCCGCCACTCCCCTCTGTGGCCGCGCCTCCGCCCTCCGCAGCCTCGCCTCCGACCACCGCCCAGCCCGCCACGTCCTCCGCTTCCGCACCGAGCCACCGCCTCGCCCCAGGCAGAGCCGCGTCCCCGCGCCGGAGTGACCCCGCCTCTCCGTCCTGCGGGCGCGCACCGCCGCCCTCGGTCCAGGCCGCCTCCCTCGCCCCGCCATGCTCCCGCCGGCGCGCGGCCCCGCCCCCTCTCACCGGCGCCTTCTCCGGTCCTTGCCGCTCGCTGCTTCTGCGCCTCGCCCGGACCCTCTCCAACCCGCGTCCGTCGCGCCGCCCGCGTCGCCTCCGAGCCTGCCCCGCCAAGCCCGAGCCAACCTCCGCTAAGCTCGCCCCAGGCCCCCTGGCGCTTGGTTGATGCTGCTGTGTTCCTGCTAGAGGTTACCCTATGGTGCGATCGGCCTAGTATCTGTGTGCTCGCATGCGACAAGGCTCGACAAGATCTCCCGAAGACAAGGATGCGTGGTTTGGCCCTCTACCGAGGAGTGTATGCTTCGAAGATGTACATGGGCCATGCGACAAGATCGACAACGGGAAGCACAAGCAGGGCCGATGACCGGATTAGCCAAGATCTTCACGGAACCTAGACGTCGAGACCGGGGTGCGCCTACACGGATTCGATGACCGAAGGGAATCTGCACGGACGCCAAGTACGCCGACTCGGACCCGAGGATCTGAGGGCCTCCTCCTGGATCCCGAAGACCGAAACCGTGGGACCGACAAGACCGGCACAACGACACGAACGACCCCGACCGGAAGAACCCGATGCGCCCCGACGCCGAACCAAGTCTCCCTTCCCCGATCCGAAGACCGAACCCCGGAGTCCGAGAACGATCCCGTCGAACCCTGGACCCCGAGACCGAACCCCGAACCCCGGAACCCCAAGATCGTCGAACCCCTCAATGTGTGAACCCTTCCCGAACCCTATTTTATAATATAATAACAACTTGTTGCATATTAATCATTCATCTCGCATGCATATCATTGGTTTGGGGGCATTATGCTGATTCACCTAATAATTAAATATGGGGCCCATATGCTGGCAAATCTAGCCTTATATTGGCCTCATTTAAATTTGTGTAGCAAACCCAGTGCTATCTTCTGCCATGTTAAGACAACATTTAAATTGCAGGGTAGCTAAATAACATGAACCATCTAATTATTGTCGGACCCCGGTTCCGCTTAATATGACCTAATTGCATCGCACCTTACCATGTCATGCATCATACATGCATCATGCCGATCTTATGTCGTAGTATTAAATAGTGCACCCGGTGTTTCTTCTAGTGTTTTGCTTCTTCGCGGATAAGGCCGTTGAGTTGATGTGAGCTTCGCCCCGATCTTCGGATGAACCCTTCGACAATGTTTTCAGGCGAGCATCTCCCCCTTTCTACCTATCTTACTTTTATAGTATTTACTTCCCTCCTGTTGATCTATTGCTATCTGTGTTGCGACGCTTTAGTTTCCGTACCTGTGATATCCCTTGCAGCCTTATATTGCCTTGGACACATCCTATTACCTGTTGTTTGGTAGATAGTTGGACTTGCGCGTCGTAGTCGCTTGCTCAAGTGCTGTTGCGTGTCGTCCAGTGCCACAGTTGTTGATGTATTGCCGCAGGTTGATGTTGGAGATGATCATAGTTTTACTTATCGTTCACTTTAATTCCTGTTTAACAACTAAAATTGAAGCAAGCAGAGGCATCGGTGGGTGATAGATAATATTTGGTTTCCGAACGCCCACTTGTGTCCCGTAGGACCCCGAGTACTTGATACATGTTCCTTGATTTATCGCGCTATCCACATACGGGGAGTATGGGCCCCCCTTAGCCAGATCTTGATTCAGTCTTATTTCTTGGGGCCACAAACTAGTTTGAGGTTTTATTTACTATCCTGTACTTATGCCATGCTACTTATGTATTTACGATTGTGCGACAGATAGCACCTGTACTGTTTAGGATCGGGACACGTTTTCGCGGTGTCGACAAGCCCCGTTTGGGGTTCCCAGTCGCTCACAGCCGTCCACCCAAACCTCGGGTCCGTCTCGGAGCTAGCTTACTTCGTTGCGGGTGTACTCCAAGGGGTGTCCCCCTGAAATATTTCTGAATCTTGTGATTGCTCTGTCGTGAAGACCTCGTTGGGTTTTGATTTGGTTTTTTCGAGGTTGATCGTGTGTGTGTTGCTATTTGTGCACCCCGGCCGGGTTAAAACTTTCTGAAAGCCGTGTCCGCGGTTATGGACGACTGGGAGCACAGTATCTCGACCATAGACAAGCATAACTAAAGTTTACTGTTATGATTTGACTTTATGATGACTAGTAATCAGCTTCACTATAATGGAATGGCTTAATAATACTGCCCACAATTGCTTGTTTGGGTGTCGCTTGCGACCATTGTACCTGACTAGTAAGTATTACAACTACAACGGAATGACTGAATAAAAGTACCAACAACTGCTGGGTTTTGGGTTATCTCATGCTAATTGTATCTGATTAGTAAGTGTTGTAACTATAACGGAATGGTTAACTAAAAGTGCCCACTGTTTATTTTATCAGGATGATTATCTATACCTGACTAGTAATTGCTGCAACGATAACTGAATAAATAAAACTGCCAACCGTGTGAGTTCCTCGGTTGACTTCCTCGTTTGGTCTCGAGGGGGAACCACCAGGATTGGTTTGTTTGGTGTTAGCTTCAGGTTGGATCCGGATAGATCATTCTTATCTCTCTCTGATAACCGCCAGTTGTATCGAGTCTCTATAGGTGGTTTAGTGCATGCTGCCGCTGCCGCTTCAGTCCACCATACCTATGTAGGCGAGGACCGCCGAATTCTAGTCTCGCCGTGTACTGGCCTCAGTACTGACGCTCCTCTTTTTCCTTTGCCCTTTGTCGGCACCCCTTTTGTTTAAGCAGGTTTGAGATCGACGTCGTTAGCAGGGTTACCTTCCGGCTTGGCCTGGGCAGGGTTATGGACGCCATTGGTTATTCTTCAGGGCTCTTAGCCCCATTTGCATCTTGTCCGTAGTCGGACGCTCTATCCTTTCAAGGTGATTTGGATCTTTGTATATTATATTTGTATTCTTGACTCTTTGAGTCGCTGTTGTATATATATCTGTTCTGTGGGTCCCACCGAGGACTGTTGTGTAATGTTATTACTTCGTTTTCCACCCGCACGAAAGTGCCTGGTGGGCACCTTTGAATCGTTTCTATGCGGGTTTGGCGGGTTTCGCTAAAACCTTCATAGGTCCGATTCTGAGGGTGTTACACCCAGCACGACGTCTGGTGCTTCCTGAGCTTCTTCAGCATGCATGAGAAAAAGACGGCCATTGTGGTTGAGTGAATTCCCTGGGGCAAATCTTCTCCCTGGCTGGACACGACGCTGCTGCTGAGCTGGGGCGTTGGGATTGGGGGCTGTAGCATTCTTCTTGTTGGGGCATTCGTTGGAATAGTGGCCTTTATTTCCACAGTCATAATAGGTCACTTGTGACTTGTCCTTGGCTGCGACAGGCACATCATTGCTTCCAGTCCTCGGGGCAGTGTTGGTGTTGGCGGTAGCATTGTTGGTGTTGAACTTGGGTTGGGCACGGGTGAAATTGCTAGAGTTGCCGGGGTTGTTGTGATTTCCTCTGGGTCTAGGGTTTCCACGGTTGGGGTAGGTCGGACGGGTCATAGGGGGTCTGTTGGTTCGAGGGGCAAATCCTGGAGATGGGTTGGGGCGATACTTTGGGGTCTGATGGGTTCCGGGTTGATGCATCATGCGACGCTTGCGGTTCTCATTGGCTTGGTTGATCTTTCCTTCCATCTGGATAGCAGAGTCGATAAGGGATTCAATATCCGCATAGGGGATATTGACTAACACCGTCTGCATCTCGTCATGCAGACCATTCAGGAATCTTTCTTTCTTCTTGGCTTCGGTGTCTATCTCGTCCGGGGCATACCTAGCTAATGACAAAAATTTGTCACGGTATTCCACTACAGTCATCCTTCCTTGCTTTAGCTCTCTGAACTCGTCTCTCATTCTCTTGATCAAACCTGGTGGCACATGGGTTCTGCTAAACTTGACCTTGAATTCCTCCCAGGTCATCATCTGGCCTCCGGTCATTGCACGAACACTGTTCCACCATGCCATGGCATCTCCGGCTAGATAATGGGTGGCGAACAGGACTTTCTCGTTGGCTTCCACTCCGGCGACTTCTAGATTGTTTTCCATGGTTTGCAGCCAATCATCGGCATCTAGGGGTTCTTCTGACTTGGTGAAAACGGGTGGGTTGGTATTCTGGAAATTCTAGAGCTTAGATCCATAGTTGTCCTGATTTCCGTGGCCTTGGTTGTTGTGGGCTAGCTGGGCTATCTGTTGCAGAGTGGCTAGGTTAGCTTGACGTTCCGCTCTTTCAGCTTCACGGTCAGAAGTCAACATTTGCAGGATCTGCAACATCGGGTCCGGGGCTGAACCACTTCCTCCACGTGGCATCTGAAGATTGATATATATCATGAGAAAAGAGGGAAATTTCTAAGGTCTTGGGTCTTTGAAAAGTTTTAAATGTTTGACTCATATTTTTCTGGCAACTTGATTTTTCATTCATTCACTCATAGCACACAGTACAACACACACCACAACAAAGAAAAACAGATGGTTTTAAGAACCATTCTGGAAACTACGATACAGTGGGACCGACTACTACTCGCTACGCTAGTGCTCAGTGCTACTACTCCTCGGAGTCTGTGGCTTCATCATATTTAGCATCATCGATGAAGGCAAAATCATCCTCATCGGTGAAGAAGTCCATGGCCTGATCCTCCAGAAAATCATCGTCATCGCTGAGATAAGAGTAAGGGTCTCCACGAAGATCCTCTCAGGCATTCTCCCTTTCCTCCAACTGCATGTCTCTCTCGCGGATGGTCTCCTCCAGAGATGAGATGCGGTGGCGAAGACGGGCAATAATGCGCTCCTTTTTGTCGAGTTGACGGCGGCGAGACTTGCGATCCTTTGCTAGCATGGCTATGGTCTGATCCTTCGTCTTGATGATGGCAGACTTGTGGTTGCAATAGTAACGACAGTTGTCCAACTCCTGCTGACGATCATACATCATGAAGCTAAGGTGGTCCAATTGAGTCTTAAGCTCGGGGTGGTATGGGGCTTCCAGTGATTGTCCATTTGCATCACGTCTTGGGCAAAACCCAAAGCGAGTACCCTTGATCTGATTGATGCTCTGCCCACATAGACGGGAAAGAGCTTCCTGCATTGCTCTGGCAAGTCCATCGAGCCAGTTGTTTTCCCTCAAGGTAAACTGAATTCCCTCCGCAGTGGGAGGTTCAATCTTTCCTCGGAGACTTGAAACAATTAGCCACTACAGATCTTCTCCTCCTTGATCATTGAGCTGAGCTCCAAAGAACTCGGGGTGCGGACGCTCCAGAAGTTCCGAAAGCTGATCCAGATCCCTCTCAAAGATAAGGTCTCCCCCATTCCCAAGTTGGTAAAACTTGCTGTACTTCACGTCCATCTATAAAAATAGGGGATGAGTAGATTAGCAGAGTGATCAAGTGTGTCAAAATTTTATGTATTTTGCAAGAGTTTTTGAGGAACATGAATTTTTATGAAAGAATCAAAGAGATAAGAATGAGAATAAGTTTTTGGAAATATTTGTTTTCTTTGGTTTTGAAACTAAATTTTTGATTCAAACGTCCAGTCTAACTAGGGTCTCCTATGGTCAGGATGGCTCTGATACCAACTTGTCAACACCCGGATTTTTAATCCTAGATGCCTGTTATGCCATACATCGCAATCCCAGGATTACCATTTTTGCGAGACATAACAAAATTGGATACCATAGTACATCATCCATTACAAACGATACATAAGTTCTTACACAAATAGGGATCTCATGATCCAGTTCTTAATACAACATCAAGCAGCGGAATACATAACAATAACGGTAGCGTAGGCGGAGCTCCATCTTCGGGTCACAGGCAATGCTGACGATGGGAGATGATCCTAGTTGTCGTAACCTTCCTGGGTCCATCTTCCAGGTACTCCTCTTCATAGTCTGGCCATGGGAATAGCCAGGGACAAAGCCATGAGTACTCTTTAAGTACTCGCAAACTAATACTAATAGGTAAAGGGGTTTTTTGGATAATAGGACACTAGGCTCTAGGGTTGTTTTGCAAAAGCCAGATTTATCTCTACTAAGCTCCAAAGCTAGTCACAATTTTATAAATCCTAAGCGGGAACTTGTATTTCATATCACAACTCTGTTGTGGTCAAGTCAAAGTCTCAATTCATCTCACAGGTCATCTTGAAAAGTCTGACGGGGGAACAGTATGGCCACTCCAACTGCCCATAACCGCGAACGCGGCTATTCGAATAGTTTGACACTCTGCAAAGATTGTATACTTTCACCACAACATTCGATACATCCGTCAGGAACAAATCCTGAATTCACCATACTCAGTATGCGGATAATCAATCCTAACCTTTCGATTACACGCCCTAGTATAAGCACCTCTCCTGTGAGTTTGGCCTCCCAACCATGACCAACTGTCATCTTGGGTACTGCATAGGTGGACAATCTTCACAAGGTAGCCTCAGCTCAAACCTTGGTCGTGAGGGAACTAATACTAAGGAATATAAGTTTCCAGTCAAGACCTACCCAATATTCGGGTATTGTGGTTGTACGATAAAATTGGAATGGTATTGCATCCAGACAACCATCAGTTTTATAAAGGGCTGAGGCTCATGCCTCAACATTTTTATCACCAAAATTCTCAAGTGTTTGGAAACACATGTCCAAAACATTTCAATAGAATGATCCATCATTCCAAGGTTTTCATAACCATTTTTCCACCAAGTAATCCCATCTAAAATTGATCAAGTTTTATGCTTAGCACTAGCATCTACAGGTGGGGGTAGTAATGATGAGGGGTGGTAACTAGTGGAGTTTCAACTAAGTACAACCCCAGGTCTCAGGCTGATGTCAAGGTTTCTAACTTAGGCCAAATTTTATGCTCTTTATGCAACCTTCAGCATCTTTCCAATATCTACCAGTCACTTAAGTAAACTCTAAGTAAGCTTTGATAAAGAAATAAAGTAAGAAGATTGCACATAAAAATAGGATTGGTTTATCAAATGGGTATGATCACATATGCTTAAGGCATAGTAACAAGTATGGGTTTGTTGCATCAGTAGGGTATCTTGCAAGTGTTAGCTTGCATCAATGTCAATATAAGCTTGCTAAATTGCAAGTGTTAGCTTGCAAGGTTACTAGCTTGCACAATCAACTAATAGCATTAGGCTTGCATAGTTACTAGCTTGAACAATCAACTAATAGCATTAGGCTTGCATCAATGTCAATATAAGCTTGCCTTGTGCAGAGCAGTGGTTGAAGTTCTCCTTGGCTTCTTCTTCGTAGTATCCTCCTTCCTCCTCGTATCCTTGGTCGGTACTAGCGTTTATGAATAAATACGAGGTACACAATCACCAAACAATACTTAACTACTTGCAATCATCACACACAAGGGTCCTATGGATGATCTAGCATCATCCCTAACATTACAAGGTTAAGGCTTGGTTTAAATCTTTTTTATTTTTAGAAAAGTAATTTCTACTCATTGAAAAACTACTTAAGATTTAATATTCTACAAACCCAACATGGGATCATGTTGACACATGTCATCACCACATATTGTAGTCCATGGGAATGTGATTTAAAGTGGTGTCACAATTTAATAAGGCTTTACCCTTTTATTTTAATTAATTAAAGTGGCTAGAAATGCTTATGTAGCATTCTTTTATTACTTGAACATTATTTCTGCAAGTAAACCTAGATATTTTTATATATTCTGAAAGGTATGGTTAAATGTGATTTTTGAGAATTGGAATCAACTCAAAAGCTATTATGGTTTAAATTTGAAAAATGTTTGAATGCAGAAAAACTTCTGCCTTGTTATTTGTACCATGGGTGATCTATAGATCCAAATGACTTGAATCCAACGGGCTTGGATTCAGCATTCACAGACCTTTCCAACAAATTTGGTTTCATTCAATTTGGTGCACTGAATCGATATGGGTTGATTTTTGAAGTTGGGTACAAAAGTGTGTTTGAATTGAAATAGAAAAAGTTTAATTTGAATAACTGGGCTGCGCGGGAAAAATTACTGGGCCGGCCTGCTAAGCGCAGTGCTCCCGCGGGCTGCTTAAGTGGGTGTCCCCACTCGTCAATGACATGGGGCTGGGCTAAGCGGTATGGGGCGACGTGGATCGTTCGATCTAGTTCTAATCTAACGGCTGGGAGTCATCGTCGACGCGAGACAACGCCGGCGAGAACGAAACCTAGCGCGGCCAGTGAGGGTCGCTGGGGGCTCACCGGGGTACTGGCGAGGGTCGGCGAGGCGGGCGAACGACAAAGTCGACGACGGCGAACTCAGGGGTGGTCGCGGCAGCTCCTGGGGCGGCTCCAATCGCTGGCTCCCTTCTTCTCGGGCAGCGACAGGCTCCAGTGAAATTCCGGCGAGGTGGTGCTCGCCTTGCTCTGAGAATGGTGTGGCACGATCAGTGAGGAGAGGGGAGTGAGATGGTGTGACGAAATCGTGCGGGGGTGGCCTCTATTTATAGTCGAGCGAGGGGACCGTCGGGGCGCACGGTGAGCTCGTCGGGGGCGAGGTTACAGGCGGCTAAAGGCATGGGCAAGGGTAGGGGACGGTGCGGTGTCTCCTGGCGATGCTCAACGACATGGTCTCGAGGCATGGGGCGGTGTGATTTGGTCTGGAACGGGCGGTTCTCTGCGCGGCAGAGGCGGCGTCTTCGACGGCGGGCGGTGGCTGTGCGGCACGGGGCGGCAAACTGGGATGTTTGGTGGTCTCCTGGGTCGGTGGGGATTTGTGTATGCACGCGGCAAGGGCGGCGCGCGGTCTGTGGGTGATGCTCGAGGGTGGCGCTCTGGCGCACGCTCGGCATGGTCTGGGCGCGGCTTGTGCGCGTGGTCCAGGGCTTGGCAACGCTCGCGGCTGGGACAGTGAGTGGCGGTGGACGGTGGGCTGCCTCCCAGACATGCTGGCTAGGCTTGCTGTTGCTCCTAGCTTGTTGTCGACTATGGGGTGGCAAGAGGGTGCTCGGCTATTCACCATTGATGACAATGGAAAGCTCACAGTGGTGCTAGTGCCTGGCTAATCTTCCTAGATGATCTACTGAGTTGTGTGTGAGCTAAATGGGGAACCAGTTAGGCAAGAATCACTGCTCACAATAGTGTTTGATGTTTGTTTGATTATGTCTGCAACCTGTTTGATGAAATGGCCGCATGAAATCAAGTTTTGAATTTTGAAATGATTTTTGGTGGGTTTGCTAAATTGGTGATGGTGAGTCTGCAGATGCTTGGGTTTTTAAAATTGAGCTTGTTTGAGTAGTTTTTGAAAAAGTGGGATCTTCCCATATGATAAAGATTCAATTTTGAATTGTCATTTAAACTATGCATTTGAAAGTTTCTGAATGATCACAAAGTGGACCTTGATACCTTATTATGAGTACATTCAAGGGGTGAAAAGAAAAGTTTCTGTTAGGTTCTGAAAGTTTGAGACAGCCAAAGTAGGCATGTGAGTTAAATTGGCCAAAATGACCATTCATTTCATATATGTGTATTGATTTACTTGTCTTTAGGAAAAGTGTGGGAAATGTTTTAGATGATGTTTATTTCACCTAAGAAACATTTTACAAGCAAATAAACAAACAAACAAGGTGGTTTTAAAGGATTTCAAAATCCATGCATACACATATGCATGCATTCATGATTTCATTTAGACAAGTTTTTGTTAACCCTAATTTTGATGATTAGAGTTTGATGATCCAAGCTTAGTATTTTTGGGATGTTACAGGTAACGTCCCCGGTGGCGTTGAGGTTAGCAGCGTTGAGCTTCTCGTTGGTGGTCATGGAGCTGGACCTGATTGCTTTTTAGCTTTTCTTCTCAAGGTCCTTTGCGCAAATTGTATGGGATTGACTTTAGTTTCCAACTCTTTTAATGCCCTTTATGTAAATTGTAATGCCACCGCTGTTATGAATGGATAGCTCTCGGTCCAGAAGGACCGATCCCCTGTTCAAAAAAAATATTGATGAAAATGTTACTACATGGAATTTAACTTTGAATAGCATAAAAGCACATCGAACAAGGCAAAGTACTAGTAAACAAGCCAATCTTCTGAATCATTGATGAAATTTGCTTAACATTTAGACAAGATTCTAAACAAACAAAATGGTCAGAATATTTAACTATCATGCTGTCATGCATGTCATGGCATCTTTTCTACTCTTATAGTATGTAAGAAACAAAACCTCGAGAAAGGGATATCTGTTAAATGATAGCTACCTAGCATGCAAATATGTGGAAAAATACATGCCTAGAATCCTGGTTTGCTAGATATTGTACTCCTAGTACTATAAAAAATGTTAGCGAGATTTTAAGATCACGCCTCAATTTACCTGGAGAACTTCATTTATAGCAAGTTATTTGGATTTGTGTTACAAATGGAATGTTCTATATTGGACTTTCTATTTCCATTTCTCATCCTACAAATATCCCATGTATACACTAATAGAAAACACCTACTTTTTCTTGTTCACGCCACACTACAAGTACCACATGAATGGATAATGGACTAGACATCAATTGCATCGTTTTGCACTTACAACATTCATAGTTAAAGAAAATGAATGTGTTGCATCCATACTGTATAGGTTGTTTTCTTTATGGGGTGTATGGGTTGTATTTTATATTCAACACATAGTGCATCTAGCTAGGTTAATTTACCTCTTCAAACATAACTATACATTTTCATGTTTATTGATATATGTATAATGCCTACTTATTGTTGGTGTTTTTAAGTACCATTGAATCATGTTGGTGAAAACGTTGTAACCAATGGCGGATCTGTACCACAATGACCGGGGCTAATTGGGCACGTGTGAAATGTGCAAGCTACCCTCTATTTTTCCCAATCTAGAACCAAATCTCACATGTTAAAGAAAATTCAAGAAATCTCTCCTGCGTGTAGTTTGTATATGAGGCATGCATCACTATTTGCTAAGGAAGTCATTATTAGTATAAAATAAATGCCATTAACTTTCCTCTATTGTTACTTTCTTACTCTAAATGTGCATCACATTTAGGAGTACTTATCATCATGCATTAGTTACACATTGATTTCTTGATTATCTATTTAGATGCAAAGTCCATATTATCCCTATGTTGTTAATTATCACTATAACCACATAGAGTTATTTTGGACTTTGCACCTCATAAAAATAAGAAGGAAGTGATATATAACTAATGCACGATGATAAGTAATATATTAATGAAACTAATCAATGCTATTGATATATATCAATTTTAGCTTTCTTAATAGACATTTCACATTATCCATCTCACATATCTAGTAAGGAAATGAAAATTGGTGTAAAATCAATGTCATTAATTAGCCTCATTATGTTATTACTTATCATCATGCATTAGTTATGTATTGTTTCCTTCCTTATCTATATGAGGCGCAAAGTTTAAAATAGCCCTATGTGGTTGTAGTGAAAATTAATAGCATAGGGTTATTATGGACTCTGGATCTTACATATAAGAAAGGAAGTAATACATAATTAATGCATGTTAATAGGTAAAAGAATAAAAAAGCTAATTACTGGCATTGATTTTATACTAATAACGGCTTTCTTATTGACAAACTTTGATGCATACTAGGTATACAAACTACAAAACAAGTTACATGCAGGCAAGATTTCTTTAATTTACTGCGGCATATGGTATTTTGTTATATATTGGGAAAACAAAGATAGTTTGCACATCTTTACTCATGCCAAAGTAGCCTCTAGACATTCTAGTCCAGCTCCGCCACTAGTTACAATGTTTTTACCAGCATGTTCATTGATACTTAGAAAATGTTGAAAACAAGTATCCACTATATATATATCAATAAACACAAAAAGGTATGTTTGAATATGTATATTAATCTAGCTAGATGATACGTCATAAACGTATCTATAATTTTTTATGCTCCATGCTTGTTTTGTACCAACTATCTTATGTTTTATCTACACTTTGAGGTATTTTTATACATTTTCTAGAACTAACCTATTAACAAGATGCCACAGTGCCAGTTCCTGTTTTCTGCTATTTTTGGTTTCACAAAAGCTAGTAAAAAATATTCTCGGAATTGGACGAAACGAAAGCCAAAGTTCTTATTTTTCCAGACACTACAAGGAGTCTGAAGGAGAGACGAAGGAGCGCCACGAGGCAGCCGCACCAAGGGGCCTCGCGGGTCCACCCTAGGCTGCGCCACCCTATGGTGTGGGACCCTCGGGCCTCTACCGCCCTTGCCCCTTCGCTTATATAAACCCCCTGAGGAGAAAACCCTAAGGACCCGATCAAAATTCCACGAAAAAGTCCATAGCCGCCGCTATCGTCCCTAGATCGGGAGGGATCTGAAGCTCTTCCCGGCACCCTGTCAGTGAGGGGAGATCATCCTGGAGGCCTTCTTCATCACCATGCCAACCTCCGGAGTGATGTGTGAGTAGTTCATCCTTGGACTATGGGTCCATAGCAGTAGCTAGATGGTTGTTTCTCCTCTTTGTGCTACCATGTTTAGATCTTGTGAGCTGCCTATCATGATCAAGATCATCTATTTGTAATCCTACATGTTGTGTTTGTTGGATCCGATGGATATTGAGTACTATGTCAAGATTGATTATTGATTTTATCATGTCTATGTTATTTGTGATCTTGCATGATCTCCGTTGCTAGTAGTTACTCTGGCCAAGTATTTGCTTGTGACTCCAAGAGGGAGTATTTATGCTCGATAGTAGGTTCATGCCTCTAGTAATCTGGGGGGTGACAGAAACCTCTAAGGTTGTAGATGTGATATTGCTACTAGGTAGAAAACAACAATCCTTTGACCAAGGGCAATTGTATTGTTTACTTTACACACTTTGCTTAATGCAATTATCTGTTGCTTGCAACTTAATACCCGAGGGTTGTTCTGATGATATCCCAGAGGTAGATTATTAGTCATAGATGTAGTTGGATTATGGTCTATGTATTATGTTGTAATTCCCAAATGAATCTCATAGTGATCATCATGCCATGTACATGCATTCTTATGGAGAAACACCTCTAGTGAATTGAGGACCCTGGTCCATTCCTTCCCACTGATATTCAATCTACTATCTATTGTTTACTTTGTGCAGTTACTTTCAAGCAATTACTATCTTCCACACTATATTTTTAATCCTTTGTTTTTAGCAAAACCGGTGAGCTTGGCAACCTCACTGTAAGTTGGGGCAACGTATTTTCGTTGTGTTGTGCAGGTTCCACGTTGCTAGCAACACTTTGGGAGTTGGTTCTTTCTCCTACTGGTTCGATAACCTTGGTTTCATAACTGAGGGAAAACTTGCTGTTGTGCTCATCATACCTTCCTCTTGGGGTTTCTCAATGGGTTCTACATCAATAGAGCCACCATCACTAGACACACTATGTGTGAAGTGTAAAATGCAACCCATAAATATGGTATGCATGCTACACAAGTATTTTATTTCACTTTGATTGTTGTACATGGATTTACAAGTGATGCGTCTAATCCATAATGTGTTTATGTCGTATAAAAATTAGTATGTTTTTATTAGTATATAGTATTTAGATCTTAAGGATGATAATGGAGAAAATATATGGTTGAAACATCCGAAGAGTAAAAATATTCTATTTTGATTTCATCAACTTATGGGGAAAATAACTGTTTGGGTGCGCTCTCGTGAATGTGCAAGCAACATATGTGGCGATGTATCGGTCAAGAAAGGTTGGTCGTTGATGACATGCATATAGGGATTAACTGTGAGGTTGTCAATCTCACCGGTTTGCTGAAAACAAAGGATTAACTGTATGGTGTGGAAGGTAATGGTGGCTTGCAGAAAGTAAACAGTAACAGTGGCAGATGTATTAATGGTAAAGATTGGACCGGGGTCCATAGTTCACTAGAGGTGCTCTCCTTAAGATAAACAACATAACATGCTAGGTAAACAAATTACAGCGGGGCAATTGACAGGACAGAGCAAGGCATAACAATGCAATACTATACATTCATAATCCTATGAGATTTTATTGGGAATTACAACAAGATACATAGACCGCCATCCAACTGCATCTATGACTAGTAATCCACCTTCAGGTTATCATCCGAAACCCCTCCAGTATTAAGTTACAAGCAACGGATAACTGCTTTAAGCAAGGTGTATAAAGTAAACAATCCACTTGTTCCATGAACAAGAGATTGTTGTTTTCTCCCTAGTAGCAACAGCACATCTACAACTTTAGAGATTTCTGTCACTTCCCCAGATTAACTAGAGGCATGAACCCACTATCGAGCATAAATACTCCCTCTTGGAGTCACTAGCATCTACTTGGCCAAGATAGCTACTATAAACGGAGAGCATGCAAGATCTCAAACAACACAGACATGATAGAATCAATAAGATAGAATCATTAACCAATCTAACATAGTAATATCAATATCCATCGCATCCCCGCAAATAGATGATATTAATCATGAACGGATCTCACGAGATCTAAACATGGACCCGTAGTCTAAGGTGGAAATACTCATGCTTCATACCGGAGGCTGGCATGGTGATGGAGAAGGCCTCCAGGATGATCTCTCCCCTCCGGCAGGGTGCCGGGAAGAGCTTTAGATCCCCCTGATCTAGGGACGATGGTGGCAGCGGCTATAGACTGTTTCGTGCAAGCTTGATCGGGTACTTAGGGTTTAGGTATCAGGGGCTTCTTATAGGCGAAGAGGGAGGCCGAGGGGGTGCCCGAGGAAGATGCACCCCCGAGGCACGGGCCAGGCCTGGCCGCACGGCCAGGGGTGTGCCCCCCTCGAGGCCCTTCTCCGTCTCGTCTTCTGGCTCTGTGTTCCCCACAGTAAAATATTGACTTTGGATTTTGTCCCGTCCAATTCCGAGAATATTCATTTTCTGGCTTTTCTGGAACCAAAAACAACAGAAAATAGGCAATTGGCACTGTGGCATCTTGTTAATAGGTTAGTCCCACAAAACATATAAAAATACCTCGAAGAGAAGATAAAGCAAAGCAAAGTAGATACTAAACAAACATGAAACATCAAAAATTATAGATACGATTATGACGTATCAGACAACATCATACATGCGGCCAATGAGGAATCTACACCACTATGGTTTTGAGATCCCTGCAAAGTTTTTGGTCCTGTCATTGGTTATGTTAGGCGCGTCAAGGGTTAAGATATACGGTTTCATGTCCCGTGTATAGGAGCTTGGAGGCTGCCTCCGCAACGGAAAATGTGTTGCTTCCTCTAATCACTACAAGAGTAATAGACATATTGTAACTCATGTTTAGGATGGCGCAATGCATTGCCACCAAAGTTTTTTCCCTTACGGATTGACTATTTACAAATACTAGGAAAGCATGCAGATGACTAGACACCATGGTCGAGTTCATCCGGGCAAATAAATGCGACATGATAGGTGACTAATGCCCATAAGTATAGATTTTAGTCTTCGACATGAAGTATTTTACCCTAATTTGTAGTCTCGGATGATGGAAGCACGAGAGTATTAGTAGGACTTTAGAAATTGAGACGTCACTCAGTATCAACCACAAATGTGTATCAAAGACATTGGTGGAAAGTTTCTAATTATGTCAGCAACATTAAATGAACAATTCCATAATAAAAGGACAACAACAGATTTCCAGTTGTTCACTGAAAAGTTTAGTAGTTGTGAACTTTTAGTAATTAAAACATAGGCATGGGGTGATCAGAGAGACGTTGCATGTATGAGGCCTTTCATATAATAAAAAATAAAATTGGTCGTTTTGTCTAACTCTAGTTCGGTTAGAATGTCGGCTTGTGTTCCATATTTAGTTAGTTGTTGATGTATGTAAAATGCATACATGAACTTTATAGTTTATTGACACATATTCTCATGTAGTTACATATTATAGAATGTTGTATTCATGCTTTACATTGATTTTAGGGATTATCTAAACAATCCCCTCTCCTATGATTCTGACTCTGTCTGGCAGAAAACAACTTTTGTTACTCCCTTCAAACCATATTAGTTGACTTAGATTCATCTAGATACGAATGTATCTAGTCAAGTTTTAGTGCTAGATACATTCGTATCTAGAAAAATTTGAGTCAACTAATATGGGTTGGAGGGAGTAGTATTTTTGAAATTGTAGGAGCTACCTGACTCTAAAAAGGGCAAGGTCAGAGAGCACACTTCGAAAATTTCGAGGAGCATCTAGCAGGAAAAAGGAGGTCATTAGGGGCTTAATGGGCTGGGAAATAGGTCCATTGCCACGGATCCCTC
Organism: Avena atlantica; assembly: GCA_910589765.1. Classification (NCBI taxonomy): domain Eukaryota; kingdom Viridiplantae; phylum Streptophyta; class Magnoliopsida; order Poales; family Poaceae; genus Avena; species Avena atlantica. Next base: position 84,500,174 of record OU342735.1, on the reverse strand, counting down.
CCAGGCCATGCATGCACACCTCATTCATGCCTCATTGCCCGGATGTCAACGATCTCACCACCGCCCGCTTAGCCTTGACCTAAAACCCTATATAAAAAGGGACCCAGATGCAATCTCACAACATATGGAGGCAGAGATCGAAATCATGAAATAGAGAGTCTGCAAGCCACCACCAGTGGAGATCGGAGGTGGGAACCGCTACCGGTATCGCCTCCGGTTGCCTCCACTCTCCTCTGGCGTGGTAATCATCCATCTATTGTGATCTCTTGGAAAACATGATGTGTGATGCAATCTATTATTTATCCATGATCTATTATATCTCTATGACTATGTTTGAGTAGTGATCTATTTATGGAAATTGTGGAGTAATACATTGTTGGTTGCATACAAGTATATGTTATATTATATGATGATCTTATGTGCTAATATATGAGTGCACACATATGTGGGGGGACGCATAAGGTTGTCACCGTTGCATGTCGATAGGAGGAGTGATGGTGCTGTGTTGATGTAGAGCACTTCGTCGGGAAACCCTAAGAGCAAGGTATGATGCAGCACAGCAGCAAGTTTTCCCTTAGTAATAAATCGAGGTTATCGAACCAGTAGGAGGAAGGAAACGCCTCAAAGGTGTTGCAAGCAACATGGAAACATGCACAACACAAACTCAAGACTTTGCCCCAACTAACAGTGATGTTGTCAATCTCACCGGTTGCTGTAACAAAGGATTAACTGTATGGTGTGAAAGGTGATGATGGCTTGCAGCAAGTAAACAGTAATAGTGGAAGATGTATCAATGGTAAAGATTGGACCGGGGTCCATAGTTCACTAGAGGTGTTCTCCTTACATAAACAAACATGGCATGCTGGGTAAACAAAATACAACAGGTCAATTGACAGGACTGAGCAAGGCATAACAATGCAATACTAGACACAAAGATCCTATGATATTTGATTAGGCAATACAACAATATACATAGACCGCCATCCAACTACATCTATGACTAGAAGTCCACCTTCAGGTTATCATCCGAACCCCCTCCAATATTAAGTTGCAAGCAACAGATAACTGCTTTAAGCAAAGTGTGTAAGGTAAACAATCCACTTGTTCCATGAACAAGATACCGTTGTTTTCTCCCAAGTGGCAACAACACATCTATAACCATAGAGATTTCTGTCACTTCCCTTGGAAAATAGAGGCATGAACCCACTATCGAGCATAAATACCCCCTCTTGGAGTCACTAGCAACTACTTGAACAAGATAGATACTAACAACGGAGAGCATGCAAGATCACAGAAAACACAGACATGATAGAATCAATAAGACAAAACCATTGATCAATCTGACATAGTAGTATCAATATCCATTGGATGCTCGCAAACACAACATGCATGATTACAAATAGATTAGATCTTGATCATGAACGGAGATCACAAGATCTATACATGAAAGCACAAGGAGGATATACAACCATCTAGCTACTACATGTACCCATAGTCCAAGGTGGAACTACTCACGCTTCATACCGGAGGCTGTCATGATGAAGAAGAAGGCCTCCGGGATGATCTCCCCTCCGGCAGGATGCCAGGAAGAGCTTCAGATCCCCCCTAATCTAGGGACGATGGTGGCGGCGGCTACAGATGGTTTCGTGGAATATTGATCGGGTCTCTAGGGTTTCTGCATCAGGGGGACTTTATAGGCGAAGAGACGAGGCAAGGGGCCACCAGGGTGCTGCACCCTCCCCAAGTGCAGGGTGGGCCCACCCGCGCGGCCAGGGGGTGTGGCCCCCTGGTGAGACTCCTTCGTCTCGTATTTTGGCTTCGTGTTGCTCATGGTAAAATATTGAATTTGGCTTTTATCCCATCAAATTCCGAGAATATTGATTTTCTGCCTTTCTGGAACCAAGAACAGAAGAAAACAGGCAACTGGCACTTTGGCAACTTGTTAATAGGTTAGTACCAGAAAACATATAAAAACACCTCAAAGTGTGGACAAAGCAAATCAAAGTAGATAGTAACAACCCGTAATCGCAACGACCCAATTGCAAGAGCGGAGCTCTACCAACTGAGCTATATCCCCCCCCCCCCCCCGAGCCAAGTGGAGTATGCATGAAAGAGTCAAATGCTTCTTCTATTCTTTTCCCTGGCGCAGCTGGGCCATCCTGGACTTGAACCAGAGACCTAGCCCGTGAAGTAAATCATCGCCCCTACGATCCAGCCAATTGGGAGAGAATCAATAGACTCCTTTTCGGGAGCGATTCATCCTTCCCGAACGTGGCATACAACTCCCCGTTGTACTGCGCTCTTCGAGTGCGCTTCTTTCCCCTTCTCCCTCTTACCATGACAAGTCCTTGGGAAATAACTCCGATGGGCAGAAAAAAGAAGGCTTTAAGAGACCCTCCTGGCCCAACCCTAGACACTCTAAGATCCTTTTTCAAACCTGCTCTGCTCCCATTTAAGGAAAAAGAACAATCATGGAGCATAAAAAATTATAGATACGTTTCCGACATATCAAGCATCCCCAAGCTTAACTCCTGCTCGTCCTTGAGTAGGTAATGTCGGGGTTCGTAGCATGGAAAACAAAAAATTTCTATCGCATACAAACAAACAAGCCAAGATCTATCTACTAGATTGTAGCAACGAGTCGATGGAATAACTTACCCTCGAAGATTCCAAAGTGTTTAACAAGAGCGGATTCTCGTGGGTGATGTAGTCGTACTCTTTCCGATCTCAAGATCGTGTAGACGATCCTTCCGGCGCTGCGTTCCGGCAGCGCTTCCGCAGTCGGTCACACGTTCGGTACTCGACGAAGACCTTCCTCTCCCTTGTTCCAGCAGGCAGCGGAGGTTGTAGCACTCTCCTCGCGATTCCGGCAGCACAACGGCGTGGTACCGGAAGTAGAGGGGAGATCCCGCAGGGCTTTGCCTTAAGCCGGAGCGAGTATGGTGGAGTATGAGAGAGTACTATTAGTGGTCTAGAGATTAGACACAGCAATTAGAAGGCTCTAAACCGAAGGCTAGGGCAATTAGAAGCTCTAAACCAAAACGGCTCTAAACCGGAGATTAGAGGATAGGAACTTGTGTGTCTAGAGGAGGAGGCCCTGCCCCTCCTTTTATGGGTGGAGGGTGCGACCAAGGGGAGGGGAGTCCCTCCCCAAGTCGGCCTTGGTTGGCGCGCCGGCTTGGGGAGGAGACTCCTCCCTCAAGTCGGTTCCCAACTCCTCTTGCTTGTTTCCCACAGTTTCTTGTTTTAGCCGTTTGACTTTCAAACTGGACATTTGACTTTTCTGTTTTAGGATTCAATTTAATCCTTTATTTGGGACAGCAATAACACTTAGTACATGATGCAATCATTACAATATGTAATGACACATTCATGTACCCCTCCCCCCCCCGGAGTGCCGGACAATCCGGAACCTTCTAGAACATTCCCGATGAAATCACCGGAATCATTCCCGAACTCCGAAACGGGACTTTCCTTATATGAATCTTATTCTCCGGACCATTCCGGATCACCTCGTGATATCCCGGATCCCATCCGAGACTCCGAACAACATTCGGTCTCTTTCTCATAATACCATAACTACTCAAAACAACGTCGAATCCTTAAGTGTGTCTCCCTACGGTTCGTGAATTATGCGGACATGATCGAGACACTTCTCCGAACAATAACCAATAGAGGAATCTGGAAATTCATATGGCTCCCACATACTTCTACGATTACTTTGCGATCGAATGAACCACTTACATACGATACCAATTTCCCTTTGTCTCACGATATGTTACTTATCCGAGGTTATGATCGTCGGTATCTCTGCATACCTAGTTCAACCTCGTTACTGATAAGTACTCTTTTCTCGTTCCCGTGATATGTGATCCCTTGTGAGCCAGTCACATGCTTGCAAGCTAATTGGATGACATTCCACCGAGAGGGCCCAGAGTATATCTATCCGTCATATGGATGGACAAATCCCACTCTTGATCCATGTGTCTCAACCAATACTTTCCGAACACTCAATGCCACCTTTATAACCACCCAGTTACGGTGTGGTGTTTGATGTCATCAAAGCATCCATCCGGTAAAGGTGATATGCATGATCTCATGGTCGAAGGAATTAGGTTACTATGTATCAGAAAGCATATAGCAATTGAACTATTGAAATGACTTGATCTTTATGCTACGCTTATCTATAGGAGTATGTCCACCATATCATTCTCCTAACGATATGATCTTATTGTTGATAACATCTCAATGTTCATGATAGGGAAACCACAATCATTAATCAACCAACAAGCTAGTGAAGTATAGAGGCTATACTAGGGACTTCAAATTAAGTTTACAAATCACACAAGTATCAATGTTTCCTTGTTAATACTATTATAGCATGAATGTAAACATTTATCATAAACACAAAGATATAATAATAACTACATTTATTATTGCCTCTAGGGCATATCTCCAACAGGTAAGTGATAAGAAGAATATTTTTTGAGGTGACATGCACCATCAAAACCAAGATCAAACCATTTGCAAGCATTGAAAGCTGGGATCAAAGAACTCTAAACATGTGCATAAAAGATGTTCTAACAATAGGACAAAGTAACTATGCATGCAACATGAAAGGGTACAAACAAAGATCATGAATAACATGCATTGAAAAACATTTGTTTGTTTCACATACAGAAAACATGGCATAGTGGCATTCGGCTTGTCCCTCATGGAATAGCAAATAGATGCATAGGACACCTTCAAAGTTCATAATAGTGACTAGATACAAGTAGCACAAGAACAAGCAATATCATCAATATGCATCAATCAATAAGTTTTGGGACACTGCACATAGAACTAAGAATGGCAACTATGATCTCTTAATGGTGCCTAAAGGTAGAAGGTGGAGACTCAATATAATAGTGGAAGAAAGACCCTTCATAAAGGGAAGCAGGGATTTCAAGTTTCAAAAAGAGCTTCCAAAAATTATGGTACTTGTTAGATTTCAGCCCTCATTGCCCCTATCGTAAGCATCTTGAAGTGATTAAGGTTAAAGTGAACAAAGATGGAGTATATGCTTGACAAAGTATAAGTTGGCAATCTCATGTCCTTGAATACAAGGGCCACACAGCATGCTACTCAACTTTGGTCACCTATAAGTTCTTGTCATAGTAAGTACATGTGTATCATAGAGAACCGCCAACGGGGTACCGCTTGCACATGGTACAAGAGCTATCCCATAACCAAAATGACAAGGCAAGTAGACAATGAGCATCTCAGCGATATTTTTATTTACTATGTGCATAGCTTTTTATTGAGGATGCTTCACAGAGTGCTTATTATGGTGATGCTGCAATTTTCCACCATGATTAGGCATGGCTTAGGCTAGCGGACCAAGTGTTTCTCTAACACAAAATACATAACTCCATGGACTTACAAGCTTCCTCTTTATTTCACACCGGCGACATCAATAGACAAAAGATCATCATATCAACTATGTATAAAGTACAAGTGCAATGTTGAAAACGTTCCCCATGATAGCATGGTTCTGCTAATTCCAATGTATAAGTGCAAGAATATACAACATAGATGACACAATGGTTCAAGTTTATTAGCGGCAAGGAATATAAAGTGTGCCATCAAGTTTGTGAGGGCTTTAATCACTAAGTTTTCACATAACAAAATACTTTTAAATTGTAAGAATAGCTGAAAACAATAATATACTTGGAATGGTGTAACACACCATGCATAGGAATTTATAGTGGAAACTTTGGAATAACTTGGTTTCTTGGGAGTTGGAAGCATGAGTAGAGCTTACTCATATAAGTGGGGGCTAGCAAAAGACTGGGAGCAACCAACTAAAAGAGAAATAATGGTCATAATCATGTAGAGCGACAAAACATTACTAATCAAAGCATAAAGTGGTACTACAAGTCAAGGACTATATGATCATAGAGGCTATGGTGACTTGTTCATAGTCATAACATGGTGTGAGCATGTGCCAAATCAACCCAAACAAATCATCAAAGAAGAATAACACAATACTATGCTTTTGTATGCTAAAACAACGCATGATTCTTTCAAGGCACACTAAGAAATCCCAATTGTTTGGAACAAGTCATGCTACAACAATAATTACTAAGCATAAGGTCAAAACAACACCTAGCATGACATACTAAGTCTAAGTCACAGTCAATGCAAGCTCCTCTTGCACTTCTCAAGCAAGAACTTTCTACTCCTTTCCAACACCAATCGACTTATTTGAAACAACAGCGAGAACGGGGGTCCAAACTACTCTATTCAAGCAAACTAAACAAACTAAGCAAACCAAACGAAAACTAACACGCTCCAAGAACAACACAATAGTGCATGAAACAATAAAAATGAAGTGTCTAGAAAAACTTGAGCTTTTTATTGATGAAGAAGGGGATGCCTTGGGCATCCCCAAGATTTGATGCTTGTAACTCTTGGATATTTCTTGGTGTGACACCTGGGTGGCATCCCCAAGCTTGAGCTTTTGTCCATTCTTCATCTCATTACATCATTCTCTCTCTACACCTGATTTTTTTCCTTCATACAAAACTTCACACAATCTTCATTAGCAACATTAGTGTATTCAAAAGATAATAGACCTTTGGGTTTAGCTTTAGAACAGAAAAATTACTTAAAACACAAGATACTGTATCAACTCCTTCAAAAATCTCAATTTCCCCAAAAAGAACTCAAAAAGGAATCAATAAGAAGCAAATGCAAATAATGGCAGAAATCTGTCAAAACAGACCAACAGGTAGAAATCTGTCAAAAAATGCAAATAATGCTTTTCATGATCTATAAACACATAATTTCTATCAAGCTCAAAAATAGTGGGAGTAAAACCTTCACAGGTTTTACCCTAAGTAGATATTTCAAAAGGATCCATAGGAACATAACATTCATCCTCCTTTGGTAAGAATGGGGGACAATCAAATAATATAAGAGGTAAAGAGTTACTCTCATTAGAAGGTAGGAATGGGTAGATCCATTCTTCTTACTTTTGTTCATCACTCTCCTCCTCTTTTTCATCTAATGAGCTTCCAGTTTCAACAATTTGTTCTTCCGTAGGCTCCTGCAAGGCATTAGTCTCTTCCATCTGTGGAAAGCATCTATTAAAATATTTAAGAATATATCCATTTTCTTCCTTGTAATTTTCAAAGCAAAATGTAAGTATCTCATAAACCTCATATTCATAAGGTGCATCATTAGTATTTTCAAACTGGCAAGTTCAAATGCACCCTTGAAAGCAATAAATTCTTCAATTTGTTCCACATCATAAAAGTCATAATTTCCTTTAACATAAGAGGATATGGTAACATTATCATTATACTCACATTGGAAAGGGAGGTGTTTATACCTCCTACATCAACAAGCTTTATCAAAGCAATAAGTAACATTATAAGTTGAGCACACCTCTCTCGCAATAGTATTGAATTTATAAATTTGTGCCCATAAGTGTTTCCCTTTTTTTGACAAACGGTGTTCCTTATAATAATAATTTTCTTCTTCCGTGAACCCACCTTGCCAATAAGAACTAGTTTCAAAGAAACCATCCATTGATAGAAAGCATGACCAAGCAAGGCAATGACAAACCAGCAACTAGAGTAGGAACTAATTTTTTTGTGTTTTTGATAAGAGAAAGCAAACCAAACTAAACAAATTTTTTTGGAGTTTTTGATAAAAAGAGGCAAACAAAACCAAGCAAAAGAAACTAAGTAAACCAAAAACAAAGTAAAGAGAGAGGTTGAGGAGGACTCCCCTTGTGAAGACGTCCTTAGCATCTGGCAGCGGCACCAGAAAGCTTGATGGTGCTGTGTTGATGTAGAGCACTTCGTCGGGAAACCCCAAGAGAAAGGTGTGAAGCCGCACAGAAGCAATTCTTCCCTCAGTAAGAAACCAAGGTTATCGAACCAGTAGGACGAAGGAAACGTCGCAAAGGTGTTGCAAGAAACATGGAAACCTGCACAACACAAACTCAAGACTTTCCCCAACAAACAGTGAGGTTGTCAATCTCACCGGTTGCTGTAACAAAGGATTAACTGTATGGTGTGGAAGGTGATGATGGTTTGCAGCAAGTAAACAATAACAGTGGAAGATGTATTAATGGTAAAGATTGGACCGGGGTCCATAGTTCACTAGAGGTGTTCTCCTTAGATAAACAAACATGGCATGCCGGGTAAACAAATTACAGCAGGGCAATTGACAGGACTAAGCAAGGCATAACAATGCAATACTAGACACAAAGATCTATGAGATTCGATTGGGAAATACAACAATATACATAGACCGCCATCCAACTACATCTATGACTAGAAGTCCACCTTTAGGTTATCATCCGAACCCCCTCCAGTATTAAGTTGCAAGCAACAGACAGCTTCTTTAAGCAAAGTGTGTAAGGTAAACAATGCACTTGTTCCATGAACAAGAGACCATTGTTTTCTCCCTAGTGGCAACAACACATCTATAACCGTAGAGATTTATGTCAATTCCCTTGGAAAATAGAGGCATGAACCCACTATAGAGCATAAATACCCCCTCTTGGAGTCACTAGCAACTACTTGGCCAAGATAGCTACTAACAACGGTGAGCATGCCAGATCACAAACAACACAGACATGATAGAATCAATAAGACAAAACCATTAATCAATCTGACATAGTAATCTCAATATCCATCGGATCCCCGCAAACACAACATGCGTGATTACAAATAGGTTAGATCTTGATCATGAACGGAGCTCACAAGATCTATACATGAAAGCACAAGGAGGAGATACAACCATCTGGCTACTACATGGACCCGTAGTCGAAGGTGGAACTACTCACGCTTCATACCGGAGGCTGGCATGATGAAGAAGAAGACCTCCGGGATGATCTCCCCTCCTGCAGGATGCCGAGAAGAGCTTCAGATCCCCCCAATATAGGGACGATGGTGGCGGTGGCTATAAACGGTTTCGTGGAATATTGATCGGGTCTCTAGGGTTTCTGCATCGGGGGGACTTTACAGGCGAAGAGGCGAGGCAGGGGCCACCAGGGCGGCTGCACCCCCAGACGCGGGGTGGGCCCACCCGTGCGGCCAGGGGTGGGCCCCCCTGGTGAGCCTCCTTCGTCTCATATTCTAGCTTCGTGTTGCCCATGGTAAAATATTGACTTTGGCTTTTTGTCCCGTCCAATTCCGAGAATATTGATTTTCTGCCTTTCTGGAACCAAAAACAGAAGAAACAGGCAACTGGCACTGTGGCAACTTGTTAATAGGTTAGTACCAGAAAACATATAAAAACACCTCAAAGTGTGGACAAAGCAAAGCAAAGTAGATAGTAAACAATCATGGAGCATCAAAAATTATAGATACATTTCTGACGTATCAGATGTACAACCATATAGCTACTACATGGACCCGTAGTCCAAGGTGTAACTACTCACGCTTCATACCGGAGGCTGGCATGATGAAGAAGAAGGCCTCCGGGATGATCTCCCCTCCGACAGGGTGCCGGGAAGAGCTTCAGATCCCCCCGATCTAGGGACGATAGTGGCGGTGGCTACAGAAGGTTTCGTATAATATTGATCGGGTCTCTAGGGTTTTGGCATCGGGGGACTTTATATGCGAAGAGGCGAGGCAGGGCGGCTGCACTCCCCAAGCGTGGGGTGGGCCCACCCGTGCGGCCAGGGGGTGTGGCCCCCTGGTGAGCCTCCTCTGTCTCGTATTATGGCTTCGTGTTGCCCACGGTAAAATATTGACTTTGGCTTTTGTCCCATCCAATTCCGAGAATATTGATTTTCTGCCTTTCTGGAACCAAAAACAGAAGAAAACTGGCAATTGGCACTATGGCAACTTGTTAATAGGTTAGTACCAAAAAACATATAAAAACACCTTAAAGTGTGGACAAAGCAAAGCAAAGTAGATAGTAAACAAGTATGGAGCATCAAAAAATATAGATACGTTTTCGACGTGTCAAGGAGGGACGGCTAAAGATTAACAGAAATCACGTTCCAAGTCTTAAATATGCATGCCATGTTAATTCATGGTTAACTAACAGGGGATGAGTTATGGGGACCTTGAAAAACTTACATCGGTGATTGGACTCTATGTGTAACATACCAATTTCAGCAACCCTAATTTGTTGTCCAAAATGCAAAAATCAGGGGGAACAAAAACTTTTTCTTGTTAAGTGGTGCAATGTTTGTTTGATTGTTTACTTGTGCTCATGCAACTGAGTGTGTAATAGATGGTATACTTCTTACCTCAACCCTAGTTGACAAAATCTATTTAACAAAAGAGATGTCTTGGCTTAGTTTTCCTATTCTCGGATGGTTCTGGCATTTCAAAATAGGAGCCAAGATGACCTTGCCAAAACAAAAAAAAATTACTAGTTTCCATTTACAAAATTATGGAGATCTATATGATATAATCTCCTTATGTTTTCAATGCAAAACTTCCAAATACTCTTACCTCTAGGTTTTCCAAAACCTTTCCTGAAACCTTTTTCATTCTAATCTTGCTAGAAATACCAAGAGGCCATTATCTTACTTCAAAACATAACCTCTTCAAAATACCCATCTTTACCTTAAGCTAGGCTTGAGGCTAAACTTATTACTATTTGAATATTAGTAAAGATGAATTGCATTGATCTATTGTTTGATGAATTGCTTTGATCTACCGAGTGTTGATAACATGTTTGTTGCTTAGAAAGTAGAGTGAGATACACTAGGAGCTCATCCTGTAGGATCAAGCTAGTCCAAATTCACAAATCTTAACCAAGCATCCTAAGCTTGATCTATCTTTAGTCACCAAAGTGACCCTCTCCTCCCCTTGACCAGATCAAATTAGAGCGAATCCTTCCTAATAGCTTCTAACTCCGTAAAGACCAAATGTAAGCACGGATCTCCTCTACTCAATATATACTTAAATATCATCCAATTGATGATGAGAATGTACCCTTGCTTACTCTCCACATATTTCCCTCTTTCATACTTGTTCAAAAAGATAATTCTGCCAAATTTGACTAAGTGTGGAAATTATCTCAATATCACTTCTTTGAGTCCTTGCCTTCTTAATCCTTGTGCATTTTTGGGAATGCACTTGAACCATATTGTAAACCATCCTAAGGAATATTAAATCCCACCATGGCCCCTGACTAAATCACCGCCCTACTCACTTGTTCTTGATGGTTTAGTAGGCAAGAAAATAGTCTTTTCTAGAAATCTTATCATCATGCCTACTTTGGCAAAAGATCCCATATCTATGCTATCTTATTTTGACCAACTCTTTGCATGGTTATGATCTAATAACCATGGTGTACCAAACCTCACTTTACTTGTTCCCATTGGAGCTCTATGCTTCTTAAACCGACATGGTTTATCGGGCTTCATGATAATCTATTATGGCAGTCTTAATTTCAATGAAGTTTGGCATCATCTAGAGGATACCTCAAATACAATCAAACCCAACTATTGGTACTATGATCATATACATAGATTGGTCTATCCATCCATATATCCATGACCCAAGGTGATCTCTGAGCTCTTTATCCCAACTAAGTTTAGGTGTATAAAAATATTGGCGCCCTAGATCATCAAACCCTTGATTTCTTCCAAAACCAAGTTACATTTGCAAAATCCAAGGTTTCTAATGATGAATACACTAAGTGACATCATCCATACTAGATATAAATATTTATCAAATAATTTCCATAACTATTTGGGCCCTAAAACTATTTAATTACCCTCTTTTGCAAAATCTTCAAAACTTCCTCTATAAAGGAAAGATTGATTTTATCCAAAATAATTTGCCAAATCAAGGCACACTTGAGGCCTATATATCATATCCTATCTTTCCATCTCAAATATAAATATTTTTTAAAAGCTTTAGTATTTCTTTTTCCCTTTTTCTTAAATGGCAGAAACAAGGAATAATTGCTTAAAGTCACTTTTCCCTCTCAATAAATTCTAGGAAAATTCTAGTGTGTGAAATGGAATTTAGGACCATCTCACAAAAATCACTCTGCATAATTCAAAATATCATACCAACTTCTGAAAACAATTTCAGCACTTTTTGAATAATGGATATAAAGTGGACTAAAAATATTCTGAAAAATCCTAATTAATTCTTGGAGGTGTACCTTGACCTCATCTATTTGCAATACTATTTCACCATCTTGCCAAAGACAATTTTATAGACTTCCTTCATGAGCACCATCATGATCAAACCTTGCAAATTAAGAAAATCTTGAATTAAACTAAACCAAATCATCCCCACTCCTCACCATTACTCACCACAACAACCATGAATACTCTCTGGTCATGACCACTATAGAATTGGTACTATAGCAAACCCTAAGCCTTGTATTTAATGTTTGTATGAGAGGGAGACAAAGTCAAGGTCATGACTTGTTTTTATTATCACCTTGCAGCAGCTCCCCTCTCTCTGCCATCCACTCGACCAGAAACCCCACTCCACGCCCACAGCATCCCACACCCTGGTTTCTACTTTTCATCTTGCCCTCCCTAGGCATGGTTCACCATGGACACTACCTCAACCAAATAAAAGGGCCAGAGTAGACCCAACACTCCCACTCTGGCTCATGTGCCCCCACTCTCTCCCACTTACCTCCCACAGGCTCCCCTCTTTCTCCCCTACCCTGCCTAGCCTGAGAGAAGAAGAATAAGAGCTCTCGGCTTCCTCCATAGATTTCAGCATAGCTCTCCCTTCTCTCATCCCCTTCCTTTGCATGTCACTCTATCAAGTGCTCCTTGATCCCCTCTATCTAACCATGCCCTTTTCTTCTACATGCAACAGGTCCTTGGTGCTGCTCTATCAAGCTCCGACGATTGCATCGTCGTGGCTCACGCGTGAGCGCCCTTCCAGAAGCAAAAAAAATGTTCTTCCTCCCCTCTCTGGACCCATCGTGGAGCACCACTCCTTCCCCGCCACCTCTCCGTCACTGGCGCACCCTCCGATGAGCCCCCCAAGCCTCCTCTACCCTAGGGTTTATTCCTGTCACCGCCACGCCTGAGGAAGACAACGGCCTCCAGCCGTCGATTTGCTTCTAATCTGATGGCCAGTATGGGCGCCGGTACCCCTTCGCCCTCCAGCCATGCTGACTGTCGGGCCCCACATCGGTGTTTGAATGCACCCCGCCGCTCACGCTTGGCAGCCCGGGTAGGCCAAAACCCCTCCTCCGGCCCAGTCCCCTCCTAGATCTGGTCTGCCCAACCCCTTTTTCTTTTCATTTAAACCCAGATCTTCTTTCTACTAGTTCACTTTAATTCAAAACAAAAAAACTATAGTAAAATCACTAGAACCAATTTTTGCTCTGTATCTGATTCAGTTCCCTAACATGCAGTGCACTAATCTCACCAAATGCCTAGATTAACACAGAAAATCAAGTACCTAGATGTTCCATTTCCACTAATAAATCCTTTTATAAGGTTTAGTAAATATTTTTGGGTTGAAACCTTTTTGTACTACAAGGTATCTATGTACCCTTGCATGTCACTGTGGCGCCATCCTATTTTGCTTCCTAGTTTGCCCCTAGTAAAAATAAAAAAAAAGCATCCCAATTCTGCATTTAGGATTTTCTATAGGCCAAACCAAAATGGTTTTTACCTAATTCCAACTCCCAGAAAACATAAACCATCATATCTATCAAACCCCAAAAGCCCAATATTTATTGAGACATGGTTGATTTTTTAGTGAATAAAACTATTCTATGTATGGTTGTTTCACTAATAAAATCACTCTAGTAGTTCTATGTCACCTAAATTAGTAATTCCAATTTTTATAGAAATGTATTACAAATACCTAACATGTTCCCTTGGATTCATATCAAAATACCCTGCATATTTAATCTGGTGAAAAAGACAAATAGCTAGCATAACTGCCTTTGAGATTTTTCTAATGGCATTCTGGTAAATATCTTGAGGTGAACCAACTCCCCTTTAATCATTCCATTAATTAATACCTATTCCTAAGAGTAAATATTTTTTGGACCTGTAGATATTTACTTGTGAATTATTTCCTAAAACTAGAGCTTTTATCACTAGAAAATTCATAGTAAATCAATGAAAATTGATAAAATAGTGAAACCACTTTTGTTGGTTTCATTTTGTCAATACCTATCTAGTGATATCATTTTTATAACTTGGTATCATCCATAACTTGGCCTTGGTTTAAAACCCCTTAAATGAGAAGTTTTGGGCCTTTAAACCATTAAGTAAAAACCACAAATGCATTCAAGACATTTCTAACTCTTCTAAATCCATTCTTCCCAAACCCTACTGAAGTTATGTGTTCTTCCATCGCTTGTTGTATTATTGTTGATACTTGTATTCCTTGTCTTGATTGTGGCATTGCTTGTTTGCATATATACTCGATGACGGCGATAGCTGCGATTGTGGTGACGCTGCAAAGAAGAGAGCATCTTATTATTATTATTATTATTATTATTATTATTGGTATTTTGGTTTTCTAATAAAGAAGTCCAGGGACATATTGTTGTCACAAGCAAGCCACCGTTACTGAATTTTGATACTTGACCTACTCCTTTTTAATCACTTATTTGTATCTCGTTTATAAACCGCATTACTACTTGCATATTTTGTTTTAATAATATTACGTTAGTAACTTGGCTCCTCCAAGTTATGAATGAGTGTCCAGTAGGACACCTACCTTTATTGGCACCTACTTCTCCCTTTAGATCGAGGATATGATGACTAGCATCATACCTCGTTGGAAACCACGGTTTTGAGGAGTAAAACTATTTTGGGGATTTACCCCCACCACCAAAGTTCTATAAAATATTTTGATAAAACTCTTGGAAATAGGCATCATTTCCAAGTGGATGTTTTACTAAATACATGATGTTGATAAGAAGGAAGAAAGATGGACAAGAGAAAGAGAAGGGACGTTCTACGCCTTTACTAGAATAACTTATCCGTGCAACCACATTACCCCAGGAGCTGGGGCTTAACTCCTAGTTTGTTGTCTTTAGCATGGGAAGACCCTACATGTGCTATAGGCGATAAATCCCCCGAATTCTGGGCGATCTCCCATAAAGTTCTACGGATCTGGAGTTTGTAGAATGTCTTTGACAGGAGCTGGTGCAACAATTGGGTCTCCCGCGAACAGTATGACTTATGAGTATGGAAGGAAGTGGAGTCACCAAATTAAGGTATAGTCCAAGCTGCGGTTTGGGTATACGCGTGTACGGGAGGGAGGACTATGGCCCAGAAGTGCCACATACTTGTTGCAAGGGTGAGCAAACCCAAAAGGGAAAGATTTCTTTACTAGGGATGACAAATGAAAGGTTAGGTTTTATTTACCCGAACCCCCGTTTACTTTGAGTAACGGGCCGTGGTTGAATCCCGGCAGATGTATTGATTCTTGTGGGTAAAGTGCACAAACTCTACAGAGTATAACCTATTTGAATAGACGTGTCCATGGTTAAGGACAATTGGAAAGGCGATTTCTAGGAGTGCCCTCTGAATGGGTTTGAGAAATAACAGACAGTATGAAATTAAGGTTTTATTTTGACCATGAATGATCTAAGAGGTTTCAAAAAGGGGTTTACTCTAAAAATTGTTTTACAAAAAAATTAACAAGGAAATGATGATATCCCAACTTTCAAAATAAACCATATTTTGAAAAACTCTTTTTCAACAAATATATAGAGATGCCATATCAACTAGAGAAAACTAGGATTTTCAAAACAACTATAGGATAGAGCTATCTCGCCAAAGCCAAATTGCATATCCTTGTTTACTTTATCTCGGTGGTTTGTGAGTACATTCAAAATACTCACCGGCTTTGTCCCTGGCTACTTACTTGGCCAGATTTTCAGAAATAAGAAGGATGAAGATGTTAACGTCTCCTTGTTG
Source organism: Avena atlantica (assembly GCA_910589765.1). Classification (NCBI taxonomy): domain Eukaryota; kingdom Viridiplantae; phylum Streptophyta; class Magnoliopsida; order Poales; family Poaceae; genus Avena; species Avena atlantica. Next base: position 84,484,282 of record OU342735.1, on the reverse strand, counting down.
GGTTTTTTGTTGTTACAAAAAGGGAGGTGGAAAGTCAGTGCCAAATGCATTGCAATCCTTGGTAGAGAAAATTTATGATTTCTTGCTGAACCTGGTAAACGAAGCTTAACTATATTTCTCGATGGAAGCCAAAGTAAAGGATTTAATAAGGTGACAAGAAGTTTCATCTGTCGCAAGACCATCTTCCTAATTAGTTGCCTATAGGTTAAGGCATGACACGAGCTCTGCATTCGATGAAGAACCATTGTTGATGTTTGTATCGCCATAATGGCAACAATGTATGTCTTTTATTCGATAATTTAAGAATGTTGTAATGATACTTTTCGGTTATGCTCACGGCTCACTGATCATGGGAACGTGAATTGCAGACATAAGAGGGAATTCTCGGACTATAAATCCGGGGTCCCACACTATGTATTAATAACTCACTTGATTGCTCTTAACCAGCCTCGGGATCAATCACTAGTGGTGTATTTTCTCAGTAACTTGGGTACACCTATTTATGGCTCATCTCTAGAAGAAACAACAAAAAAAACTATGCATGTGCTTCACTAATTGTGACAACTAAATGAATAAAATAACTATTTGCCTAAACACTTGATCCCTTGAGTTTTTTCTTCTACTTTACTTGCTTTTACTTTACATTTTTTTCTTCGAAATGGGGATATCCTCGAACTCTGCATCAATAGATGCACACAGCCCTTTATTACTTAGTTCCAAAAGGTATCAAAAGTTTACAACCCATAAATCAGACAAGGTCGATACAAAAATCAACCAACGAAAAAAACGTAGAGAGCGCATATATCTGAACATCATGCATCCTATGGTTATGCCGCCACATAGACTGGTAGAAGATATCCCGCATAACCATTAGCAAACGGTTACATCCAGTAATCATGCATTCCTGGTGATCCTTCGGAAGCATAAAACTCCATTGCTGAATCAAGTGAACAACCATATATATATATATGGATAACTAATGCATGTAAAATGCATACATGAACTTTGTAGTTTATTGATACATATTCCTACATATCTACAACATTTATAATGCAATAGCCATGTTTTATATTGATTTTTGGGTATTTACCAATGATCCCCTTTATTTTGGTTATAAATCTACAGGACAGGAAAACCCTGTTTTGTGTGTTTTGATCTTTTAGGGACCTAAACAAAGTACAGTGGAGATGAAACTCTGGTAAAGCCAATATTTTGGGAAGAAAACCATCTAGAGTGCTTGGAACTTACGAGGGAGGCCCAAAAGAGTGGTGTTGGTGTGGCCTTCCCTAGTGCACATGCCACCCACCCTCTTTTGTTCCTCGGTCGTCCGATTCGCTTCACTCTTGCACCGCCCACCGACTTGGTTTGACCTAAAAACTGCTATAAAAGGAGTCCCCCGAGGGTATCCTCGAGAGGGCGTGCCAAAAAGGAGTTGGAACCAGGGAAGATTGGAGAGGGAAACTCCACTCGAGCCGCTATCAGGGGATCTCTGCCTTCTCCAGCATCTCCAAATTTGTCATCATTATGAAGAGAGAGTAGTCCACCTCTGGACTATGGGTTTGTGGTAGTAGCTTGATATCTCTCTCTCTCTCTCTCTCTCTCTCTCTCTCTCTCTCTCTCTCTCTCTCTCGTTCTTCATAGATCTAGTACCATATGAGCTGCCCTACATGATTATGGTCATATATGTAATTCCTATGTGGTGGATCATTATTCTATGATTTGATATTTGAGACTGGAATTTATCTATGTGTAAGATGTATTGATAGATTCATATGTTGTACCCCGTTCTTAATTGCTTGTTTTGATCCAACTTATATGCACGAAAGTTTGTGTGTGTGGGTGGGAGTGTGTATTAGATGGAGTAACATGATGGTGGTGATAGAATAGTGACAACAAATTCAAGATCTATTATGGTTTTTACCTTTATTTTTCTACCTCACTAGGGATTAAATGAATTCATGTGCTATAATTATCTAGTGACAACTTGATAATCTTGTTTGTTCAAGGTAGCATATTTGTGATTTAAACATCATGTAAAAGTGCTTAAGGCTATACTCTGTTAATTCTTAATTCTAGATTGCTTGGAGTTTTCCCTTTCTAGAGGAGTATAAGAGATATGTGTTGCATCATCTCTATGTTAGGACATGATGCACATATGAATGATTACCAAACACATAGTGATGTTCCACCAATATAATATTGATGATGAATTGTTTTATGTCCATTGCAGATTTAAAGAGAGTAGACAAGTGAACTCATGAACCTGTTGGAATTATGCCCTAGAGGCAATAATAAAGATGTTATTGTTATAATTCTTGTTCATGATTATATTCCATGCTAGAATTGTATTAAGCGGAAACTTTGATACTTGTGTGGTTTATGAATAACACCGTGTCCCTAGTACGCCTCTATCGACTAGCTCATTGATTAATGATGGTTAAGGTTTCCTAACCATAGACATGAGTTGTCAATTAATAATGAGATCATGTCATTGGGATAATGATGTGATGGACAGACCCAAATCAAGCAGAGCAATTAGATCATGTCATCGTGTTCATCTTTGCGAAGCTTTTTCTTATGTCAAAATTGTATTCCTTAGACCATGAGATAATGCAACTCCCTGGTATCATAAGAAAGCTTTGAGGTCATCAAACGTCATCCTATGAGAGGGTGATCATAAAGGTGTCCCTCAGGTGATCGGAAAGTTCTTGTTGGGTTGTATGTATCGAGATGGGATTTTTCCCTCCCAAGTCGGAGAGATATACTTCGGGCCCACTCGGTAATCGATATCAACACCTCTTGCAAGCACGTGGTTAAGGAGTTAATCACAAAGTGATATCGGATTACGGAACGAGTAAAGTACTTGCTATGAACGAGATTGAACTAGGTATGCCAATACCAACGATCGAATCTCGGGCAAGTAAAATATCGCGTGACGAAGGGAATATAAATATGGGATTACTTGAATTCTGGCATCGTTGTTCATCCGATATGATCATCGATGAATATGTGGGAGTCAATATGGGTTTCCAGACCCCGCTTTTGATTATTTATAGAAGATCATGTCTGCATGTTCTCGAACCCGTAGGGTCACACACTTAACGTGCTTCGACGCTAGGATAGAATGGATAATTGGTTTATGAGTTTTTGTTCAGAGTCTCGGATGAGATCCAGGACATCACGAGAGGTTCCAGAATGGTCCGGAGAATAAGATTCATATAAAGGAAAGCAGTTTTTGGATTTCGGAATTGTTCCGGAATGTTCGGTATTGTACCGGAAGGTTCTAGAAGCTTCCGGAGTGGGACCAACGTGGCCCCACTTGTCGGAAGGGGGCGTGGGCCTACGATGGAGTGCCCTGGCCGCATTGGGCCAGGGGCACAAGTCCCCATAGGCCCAGCCGGCCAAAACCCTAGGGGAAACCCTAGGGGATCTTCTAGAAGGGGGAAGACTTGCCCCCCACTCCACCCTTGTGGCCGCCGGCCCTAGGGCTTGGAGGAGGGGAAAGGGGGCCGGCCATCCCTCTATATAAAGAGGGCAGGGGCGCAACCCTCCTCCCACCCCTCCTTGAACCCTAGCCGCCTACCTGCTACCCTCCAGATCTCTCTCTCTCTCTCTCTCTCTCTCTCTCTCTCTCTCTCTCTCTCTCTCTCTCTCTCTCTCTCTCTGACTGCGTGTAGGCGAAGCCCTGCCGCAGAAACTCTCCACCTTTGCACCACACCGTCGTGCTAAAGATACAATCTATATCTCCACCCCACTTGCTAGACCAAGGAAGGAGGAGACGTCGCGGTGCCGTACGTGTGCATCTCTCGGAGGCGTCACCACTTGCGGCGTTGGATCGGATCGGATCGCGAGGAGGAGAAGGCTAGTACGACTACATCAACCACATTCCGTTGAACGTTCCGCTGTGCGATTTCTTCAAGGGTATGAAGATCTCATCTATCCCTCTCGTTGATTGCATCTCCTAGATTAGATCTTGGCTTTCCCGTTCGCATCCGTAGAAATTTTTTGATTTACTATGCTGCGAAACCCTTCAGTGGTATCAGAGCTAGATCTATGCATAGATGTGTTTCACGAGTAGAACGCAACATGCTTGTTGCGGGCATTGATGTTTTCTGTTGCAAGACTCTTGTTGTGTACTTCTTATGACGCGGGATAGTGAGATCGAAGCGGTCCAGGCCAACTTTACGCGACCTTGTTCGCGAGACCGGCTCCGCACTTGACGTGTGGCTTGTTCCACACATGCGGCTGGTGGATGCCAGTTTCTCTCACTATAGTTATCATGGGATTTACACCGGATGTTGGCAACCATAATATCACCATTGTGGCTTTCCGTAGGTAAGAATCGTTCTTAGCTTGTTACTCCCATAAGCCACGTAAAACATGCAACAACAAAGTAGAGGCGTCTAACTTGTTTTTGCAGGGAGTGTTTCTGTGATATGGTATGACCCAAGATATGATGTGTATGTTGTATGCAATGATCATGTTTTGTAATATTTCACGACTTGCATGTCGATCAGTACACAACCAGCAGGATCCATATGGTTGTCTTTATAATTGTGTATGACCTGTGTGTCAACTTCTTATACGCCATGTAATAGCTTTACTTTATCGCTAAGTAGTTAGCAATAGTTGTAGTTGCTATTCGTGGTGGAGGCATTCATGGTGGAGTGATGGAGATCATGCTGGCACGCACAAGATGGAGATCATTGCGCGGAGATTGGCTATACCATGTCACATAAAATTATATGCATGTGATGTTTATCCTTTTATGTATCTTATTATGCTTAGATCACGACGGTAGCATTATAAGATGATTCCTCACTTAAAGATCAAGATAAAATTGTGTTCTCCCCATGTATGCACCGTTGCGAAAGTTCGTTGTGTTCAAGCATCTCGTGATGATCGGGTGCTATAAACTCTACGTTCACATACAACGGGTGCAAGCCAGTTTTGCACACGCGGAAATACTTGGGTTTGACTTGACGAGCCTAGCATGTACAGACATGGCCTCGGAACACATGAACCGAAAGGTTAAGCATGAGTCATATGAATGATATGATCGACACTCTGTTGTCCACCATTAAAACCACATCTCTTCTCGTGAAGATCAGATTAGGTGTGGTGAATTTGGATCATGTTCACTAAACAACTTGAGGGATGTTGAATTTAGTGGGAGTTCATCTAGTAATTTGATTAAGTTGAACTAGTTATCATGAACATAGTCTAAATTGTACTTGCAAATTTTGTAGATCAAATGGCTAAGTCCAACTTCAACTTCAACGTTTTTTCTGAGAAAGAAAAGCTTAAGAACAATGGGTCTAACTTCACCAACTGGTTCCGCAATCTAAGAATCATTCTCGCTGGCGGACAAAAGGACTATGTCCTTGAGAAAGCGCTAGGTGATTCCCCTGCTATAGATGCGCCGGCTGATGAAAAAGTTGTTTATCAGTCGCGCAAAGATGATTATGGTGTGATTAAGAGCACCATGTTGTTTGCTATGGAATCAGACCTTCAAAATCGTTTTGAGGAGTTCACCGGGCCCTTTGATATTCTTGAGGAACTGAAAACCATGTTTCAGACTCAGACCCGTTCTGAGAGATATGAGATCTCTGAGAAATTCTTTAACTGCAAGATGGAGGAAGGGAGTTCCGTTAATGAGCACGCCATTAAGATGTCGGGCTACACTCAACGTCTTGAGAAACTGGACTGCAAGATCCCAGAAGAGCTCAAGATTGACAGAATTCTGCAATCACTCCCTCCTAGCTACAAAGGTTTTGTAGTTACTCATAATCAAATTGGTTCCACTGATACGATGACTGAGCTCTTCGCTAAGCTGAAAGCTGCGGAGGTGGACATCAAGAAAGATAATCATGTGTTGATGGTCAACAAGCCCCCTAGCTTTAAAAAAGGTAAGGGTGCAAAGAAGTCCTTCAAGAAAGGCAGCGGCAAGCGCGTTGTCCCTGCTGAGAAGAAGCTCAAGTCTGGACCTAAGCCGGACACTGAGTGCTTCTATTGCAAGGACAAGGGTTACTGGAAGCGCAACTGTCTGAAGTACTTAGCGGACAAGAAGGCTGGCACCATTAAAGGTATATTTGATATACATGTTATTGATGTTTATCTTACTAGCGCTCGCTGTAGTGCCTGCGTATTTGATACTGGTTCAGTTGCTAATATATGTAACTCGAAACAGGAGCTACGGAATAGAAGGTGGCTAGCAAGGGATGAGGTGACGATGCGCGTTGGCAACGGATCAAGAGTTGATGTCATGGCCGTCGACACGCTCTCCTTAGTTTTACCTTCGGGATTAGTTTTAAACCTTAATAAATGTTATTATGTGCCTAGGTTGAGCATGAACATTATATCTGGATCGTGCTTATTGAAAGACGGTTATTCATTTAAATCGGAGAATAATGGTTGTTCTATTTATATGAATAACATCTTTTATGGTCATGCACCTGCTATGGATGGTTTATTTCTTCTGAATCTCGAAAGCAATGAAACACACATCCATAACATTGAGGCTAAGAGATGCAAAGTAGATAGTGATAATTCAACTTATTTGTGGCACTACCGTCTAGGTCATATTGGTGTAAAACGCATGAAGAATCTCCATTCTGATAGACTTTTGGAGTCTCTTGATTTTCAATCATTTGACACGTGTAAGTCATGCCTCATGGGCAAGATGATCAAAACCCCGTTCTCCGGAATGATGGAGCGAGCAACGGACTTGTTGGAAATCATACATACCGATGTATGCGGACCAATGAGTGTTTCGACGCGCGGTGGATATCGCTATTTTCTCACTTTTACTGATGACTTAAGTAGATATGGGTATATCTATTTAATGAAACATAAATCTGAAACGTTTGAAAAGTTCAAGGAATTTCAGAACGAAGTGGAAAACCACTTCTACGATCCGATCGTGGAGGTGAATATTTGAGTTATGATTTTCTCACGCATCTTAAAGCAAGCGGAATTGTTTCGCAACTCACGCCACCCGGAACACCACAGCGCAATGGTGTGTCTGAACGCCGGAATCGAACTCTATTAGATATGGTGCGATCGATGATGTCTCTTACAGATTTGCCGTTATCATTTTGGGGTTATGCATTAGAAACCACTGCATTCAATTTAAATAGGGCACCATCTAAATCTGTTGAGACGACACCGTATGAACTGTGGTTTGGTGCTAAACCTAAGTTGTCGTTTCTTAAAGTTTGGGGATGCGAAGCTTACGTCAAGAAGTTGATGCCGGACAAGCTCGAACCCAAAGCGGAGAAATGCGTCTTCATAGGATACCCTAAGGAAACGATTGGGTATACCTTCTACCACAGATCCGAAGGCAAAGTATTTGTCGCAAAGAACATATCCTTTCTTGAGAAGGAGTTTCTCTCGAAAGAAGTGAGTGGGAGGAAGGTAGAGCAAGACGAGGTTATTGAACCTTCTCTCGAGTTGGAGAGTAGCGCAGCACCTGAAATTGTTCCAGTGCCGTCTGCACCAATAAGAGAGGAAGCTAATGATGAGGATCATGAAACTTCGGACGATGCTACTGCTGAACGTCGCAGGTCGACAAGGTCACGTGCCCCTCCTGAGTGGTACGGCAACCCTGTCTTAACTGTCTTGTTAGTAGACAACAGTGAACCTGTGAACTATGAGGAAGCAATGATGAGCCCAGACTCTGAGAAATGGCTAGAGGCCATGAAATCCGAATTGGGATCCATGAGAGAAAACCAAGTATGGACTTTGGTGGACCCTCCTAGCGACCGTAAGGCCGTTGAGTGCAAATGGATTTTCAAGAAGAAAACGGACGCGGATGGTAATGTTACTGTCTATAAAGCTCGACTTGTCGCGACAGGTTTTCGACAAGTTCAAGGTGTTGACTACGATGAGACTTTCTCTCCCGTAGCGATGTTTAAGTCCATTCGGATTTTATTAGCAATTGATGCATTTCATGATTATGAAATATGGCAGATGGATGTCAAGACTGCGTTCCTCAATGGCAACATTGATGAAGAGTTGTATATGATGCAGCCCGAAGGTTTTGTCGATCCTAAGAATGTTGATAAGGTGTGCAAACTCAGCGTTCCATTTATGGACTGAAGCAAGCATCTCGGAGTTGGAACCTTCGTTTTGATCAAGTGATCAAGAGCTTTGGATTTGTTCCAAATTGCTACGAAGCTTGTATCTACAAGAAAGTGAGTGGGAGCTCAGTGACATTTCTAGTACTATATGTGGATGACATTTGATTATTGGAAATGACATTGGTATGCTTAACGATGTGAAGAGTTATTTGAATAAATGTTTTTCAATGAAAGACCAAGGAGAAGCTGCTTATATATTAGGCATCAAAATCTATAGAGATAGACAAAGACGCCTAATAGCTTTAAGCCAAAGTACATACCTAGACAAAGTTCTGAAAAGGTTCAGAATGGATAAGGCAAAGAAAGGTTCAGTGCCCATGTTGTCAAGTAGATATTGAGCAAGGCTCAGTGTCCAGCTACAATAAACGATAGAGAAACCATGAGCAAAGTGTCATATGCCTCGGCCATAGGTTCTATCATGTATGCCATGTTGTGTACTAGACCGGATGTGTCCAATGCTCTTAGTTTGACGAGCAGATACCAAAGTGATCCAGGAGTGTAACACTGGACAACCGTAAAGAACATCCTAAAGTATTTAAATAGGACTACAGAAATTTTCTTGGTCTATGGAGGTGATGAGCAGCTCGTCGTAAAAGGTTACGTCAACGCTAGTTTCGACACCGACCCGGATGATTCTAAATCTCAGAGAGGATACGTTTATATTTTGAATGGAGGAGCTGTAAGCTAGAGAAGCTGCAAGCAAAGCGTGATCGCGGGATCTATAGTAGAATCGGAATACATGGCTGCTGCAGAAGCGTCAAGTGAAGGAGTTTGGGTCAGGAACTTCATCACTGAGCTTGGTGTTGTTCCAAGTGCCTTGGACCCACTGGAGATATTGTGCGACAACGCTGGTGCCATAGCATTGTCTAAGGAACCAAGATATCATCCAAAGACCAAGAACATCAACCGCCGATTTCATATAATTCAAGATTATATAACAGATGGAGATCCGAAGATTAGCAAAGTACATACGGATCTGAATGTCGCAGGTCCGTTGACTAAACCTCTTCCACGAGCAAAACATGATCAGCACCTCAATGTCATGGGTGTTAGATTGTTGCCAGATGTAAACTAGATTATTGACTCTAGTGCAAGTGGGAGACTGTTTGAATTATGCCCTAGAGGCAATAATAAATATGTTATTGTTATAATTCTTGTTCATGATAAAGTTTATATTCCATGCTAGAATTGTATTAAGCGGAAACTTTGATACTTGTGTGGTTTATGAACAACACCGTGTCCCTAGTACGCCTCTATGGACTAGCTCATTGATTAATGATGGTTAAGGTTTCCTAACCATATACTTGAGTTGTCAATTAATAATGAGATCATGTCATTGGGAGAATGATGTGATGGACAGACTCAAATCAAGCAGAGCAATTAGATCGTGTCATTGTGTTCATCTTTGCGAAGCTTTTTCTTATGTCAAATATTGTATTCCTTAGACCATGAGATAATGCAACTCCCTGGTATCGGAAGAAAGCTTTGAGGTCATCAAACGTCATCCTATGAGAGGGTGATCATAAAGGTGTCTCTCAGTTGATCGGAAAGTTCTTGTTGGGTTGTATGTATCGAGATGGGATTTGTCCCTCCCAAGTCGGAGAGATATACTTCGGACCCACTCGGTAATCGATATCAACACCGCTTGCAAGCACGTGGTTAAGGAGTTAATCACAAAGTGATATCGGATTACGGAACGAGTAAAGTACTTGCTGTGAACGAGATTGAACTAGGTATGTCGATACCAACGATCGAATCTCGGGCAAGTAAAATATCGCGTGACGAAGAGAATATAAATATGGGATTAATTGAATCCTGGCATCATGGTTCATCCGATATGATCATCGATGAATATGTGGGAGTCAATATGGGTTTCTAGACCCCGCTGTTGATTATTGATAGAAGATCATGTCTGCATGTTCTCAAACCCGTAGGGTCACACACTTAACGTGCTTCGACGCTAGGATAGAATGGATAATTGGTTTATGAGTTTTTGTTCGGAGTCTCGGATGAGATCCAGGACATCACGAGAGGTTCTGGAATGGTCCGAAGAATAAGATTCATATAAAGGAAAGCAGTTTTTGGATTTCGGAATTGTTTCGGAATGTTCGGTATTGTACCGGAAGGTTCTAGAAGCTTCCGGAGTGCGACCAACGTGGCCCCACTTGTCTTAAGGGGGCATGGGCCTACGAGGGAGTGCCCTGGCCGCATTGGGCTAGGGGCACAAGGCCCCATAGGCCCAGCCGGCCAAAACCCTAGGGGAAACCCTAGGGGATCTTCTAGAAGGGGGGAAGACTTGCCCCCCACTCCACCCTTGTGGCCGCCGGCCCTAGGGCTTGGAGGGCAGGGGCGCACCCTCCTCCCACCCCTCCTTGAACCCTAGCCGCCTACCTGCTACCCTCCAGATCTCTCTCTCTCTCTCTCTCTCTCTCTCTCTCTCTCTCTCTCTCTCTCTCTCTCTCTCTCTCTCTCTCTCTCTCTCTCTCTCTCTCGACTGCGTGTAGGCGAAGCCCTGCCGCAGAAACTCTCCATCTTTGCACCACGCCGTCGTGCTGTAGATCCAATCTATCTCTCCATCCCACTTGCTGGAGCAAGGAAGGAGGAGACGTCGCGGTGTCGTACATGTGCATCTCTCGGAGGCGTCACCACTTGCGGCGTTGGATCGGATCGGATCGCGAGGAGGAGAAGGCTAGTACGACTATATCAACCATGTTCCGTTGAACGTTCCGCTGTGCGATTTCTTTAAGGGTATGAAGATCTCATCTATCCCTCTTGTTGATTGCATTTCCTAGATTAGATCTTGGCTTTCCCGTTCGTATCCGTAGATTTTTTTTGATTTACTATGCTGCGAAACCCTTCAGAACCCCGGTCCAACTTTTATCATAAGAAACAATCTACAACAATATTGTTATCATTTACGTTTGCTGCAATTTATTATCTAAAAACACAAAAATACTTTATTTCTTGCAAACACAAACAAAACACGAAATACCTTTATTTATTGCATTTACTTTAATCGCATCCTCTTTACTGTTTTACTTTACTTAATTTGTGGCATGATCCTCTTGCTTTAACAATGACTGTACTGAAATTCTCTTTCACATGATCCTCTTTCTTTAGCAGTGACCATTATATTGGCACTGAAGTCGGAGGACATGGAAGCATTGGTAGTGACGAGCTCTATACTCAAGACCCTACATTTGTGGCTCAAGCCTATATTCCCTAGAGGGATGGTCGTTTTGGCCTTGTGCATGTGTTGTAATGAAACCTTGTTGTTGGCTTTATTTGTTCACGCTCTGCTCGAGCCTTCCGTCTATAACTCATAAAGTTGTCTTGTTGTAAATCAAATTTTCATATAACACAAATTTTCCTTGATCATTGGATGGCTAGGTTTTAATACTCCTATTACCACCTAAGATGTAATTTGGAGCATCTTAGAAATCTCTCACTTATATATAACTATACTAGAAGATTGGTTCTATAGTGAGTCATAACAATTTGATTTTAACACACAACAACTAACATTATTTGCATTTAAGTACCAATACCATGGAAATTTGGTATTAACCTTGGTGAAATAAGAATGGCTATTCCGGTGACGACGTGGTTCCTTAAAAGACACTTAAAAGTACATCCTATATAAATCAATAATTTAAAGAGCAAAAGGTAAACTAGATTTTTTTTAAATTTAAGGTATAAATTTAAAGAGCAAAAGGTAAATTGTAAAATTTTGAAAGAAAATTCAATCAAGTCTTAAATTTTAATTTTAAATTAGGAAACATGAAAAAATATTCTAAAATTTTTTATTGGAAAATTAGACTTAAAGTAATTTATAAAAGGGAGAAGATAAGTATTCCAGAATAAACAATTACAAGAAAACTCGCAATTGATTTTAGAATAATAACATCAACTAGGGATGTATGGTGATTTTTATCAATGCTAGACACAAATTACTCTCAAGTTCCTAGATTTATCTAGGTTTACTCGAATGCTCATGAATTTATCTTTTTTTACTTTATGTTTTTTCTTTAGTATTATACTAAATTTTTATTTACATATTCTCCCTTTTTTCTTTCTCATTTATATATTTATTAAATTTTGTTTTATTTTCATTTGAGTTTTGACATACTTTTATATTTGTTTCAATTATTTTGTGTTGATTATGTTTTCACATTGGTGAAGCCATGCAACATCGACCGTGAGACGTTTTTTGAAGATATTGAGAAAATCTATGTAACATTGAAATTTAATGGTTAAACTTATCTTTGTTTTTGCAAAAAATATATTATATTTGTATTTTGTAGTTAAAAAAACTAAGTGGGAGTTGCGCTATCAATCAAATAGTCCCAAATTTGGTAAAACCCCATGTTGGATTTATTTTATTTTATGATGATTATCATGTGTTCTGTACATAGTGTACAGTTTTATAAACTTGATCAAAACTTTCAAATAAAAAGTGCCTGGTCGGAGCATCTCTAAAGTATTAGTTTAAGGTTTAAATACATCAGTTTGTCCTGGTGATTATAACTTTGATAGTCACGTGGCTTAGGTAGGATTATGCATTTGTACAAGTGTATAAGTCAATTTTAGAGTACGGATATTGCAAGCAAATAAGAATGGTTAGCACCGGCATACGGCAGTTAAAGGTTCTCAAAAGAGGTTACACCATTACACCACAATCAGCGCATATCTATTAGTACAACAAAATCCTCCTCTTTACACACGTACAGAATCCTGATTGATCCACATCAAAAAAAAATATTTCACTGCCAGAGCTGCCCTCTAGCATGTACAACAGGAATTCAATCATTCGTGGCCTCCTCGTACTTTAGTTAATTAATTAACTAACCAAATCTTCCATGCATGTATTATTGCTAACGTATCTTGCTTTTCTTATGCTGTAATCACATGTTGGATGGGGAATATTCGTGTGGCGACTCTAGTGAGAGGCTTCGTGTATATATTTATATACAGGGTGTGTGCATTCATCCATGCTTTGCAAGGCTGTAAAAGGTGCATCGATAGTTTAGCATTTTCGGGTCGATAAATGTTACCCAAGCGCACGCCTCCATGTGGGAGCCAAAAGCTATGTCGGGCTACCTTCAAGCAAATAGGTTTCATTACCTAGCCCTTATGATTTTATATGCAAGTCTAGAAGATGCAAAATCCACGCCGGCCGGAGAGTGTTCATATGCACGCATGACATAATTGTACCAGTAGCCATGTTTTTTCTTGGCGAAATTGCACCGATCTATTAAAAATCATCATCGGCAGTATAAAGAGGACTAAAAGTAATAAAAAATTAAATAGGTCCAACGTGCTGCCTTCTTCGTCCCTCTATCACCGGAACCGGACAAATCTTGTCGTAGTAGAGCTTGTTATAGTAGACAGATGGAAAATCGTTGTGCTAAGCCCCAAAAGATCAACGCCCCAGAGTAGCAACCATCGCCAATGATGAAAATCATAGATCGAAAGAGACTCTAGGATGTAGCCATCGCCTCAGCATCCCGAAGAAGACATGAAAAACGGTCTAAGCGAAGAAAACGGAAAACCCTCCAGCCGGCAAGAGATCATGGTTCGCCACACTTTAGAGGCCCTAAGGCCATCGGAGACGGAGCGGTTCGGTGGCGTCACCGGCGAGAGGAACAAGGAACTCTAGATGGCTTTGTTAGGTAGCCGCCGCCACGATGCGCGAGAGCTCCTCGGGTAACGGTCCTTCAGTATCCATACTTATATCTAAGTGCAATTGCAGGTCTGAGTCTGAAATATGTCGATAAAAAAAATTTAACATGGAAAAAATTAATTAAAGAGAAAAGAGAGACACAACTCTTATCGCAAACAACGACTGGAAACCTCTCTTCTTAAGATTTTAGTCATTAAGTTGTAAGTTCCATATGGTTCAAGCACTCTGCATATTAGGTTTACTCAAAGTTAATTTTAGGTACCAAATTAATATCGTATGGAAAAACTATCATGAAACATTTTTTTTCGTATTGTCTGCGTTTTGCACTATAAGAGAGTTGATATTTTTGCTCTATGGTTCATCAAGTTTTATGAAGTTATACTTTGATCAAAGTAAATATGCGAAGTAATAGAGGAAGTAGTAAAAAAAATTGTGTCGGTTGAGTAGCCATATTTCCGCTGATTTCTTTGATACACACATTAGTAATTTGAAAAAAAAGTGAATCGGTAAATTGAAAAGTTCGCAGCGGTTAATTTTGTTATAGACATTCGATCGATGCAAAGACCGTGACTTTCCTTATTCGAGAAAAGATAATTTTGTTATTAATTATGTGCCACGTCAGCGGTCTGGCTCAGCATCGAATGTTTGGAAAGAGAGCGATGAGTCCAACACGCTGGGGTCACCATATCAAATTCTTGTAGGAAAAGGATACGCTAAGCTATATATAAAATCAGATGGTGCACATGGATAGAGGCAATCATAGGCTGTCCCTCAGTTAGGCGGGCGTGTTGTTAACTCAGCTCGCAGTGGGAAAAAGCAGAATAGCACCTCGCAAAAGAAAGACAAAATAGCAATATAGTTTAGTGGTAAATATGTCACATATTTCCTCGCTGGCCCACAAGGTCTTTGCTTTGACGCGCTAACCCCATGTTTTTTAAATTGTGTTTTCACAAATCATAGTCAGAGTGTAACTTCATTAACAAAGTTATGTTTCCTCTCGAAGTTGTCCCATCATTGACATCAACCGCATCCTCACACGTGGGTCGGTAGTTTCTATTTTCTACAAATGTATTTTTACATCGAGTACACCGTAGATGCACACAGACCCATATGATGATACTGTTAAAACTGCCTTAGGATCATCTAGGCTAGATCTAATCAGGTACTACACTGTCTATGCCTTTTGATTCTTGTTGGTGCTGTCTATCGATTGAGAGACAGAGAGAGATCAGAGAAATGCAGCATACCTTCTCCTTGGCTAGAGGAGGGGTCGATGTGGCCATGGTGTTCGACGGCGACAGCTAGCTGGTCCTGGGCTAGGCGGCGGCGGTGGGAGGCTTCCCGTGGCTAAGCGCAGAAACCCTAGATCGGAAGGGGTTGTGGCGGGGAGAGCGGTGGCGCGACAAACCTCGTAGTCAGTGCCCCGGTCCCCACCTCTCTTTATATTGCGCTGCCACAGGGGCCCACCAACCTTGACTTGGTTGGGCGCCCCTGATCAGGGCGCGAATCGAGGGTCCGTATGAACCGTTGGGTTCATACGTGGAGAGGTCAACCTAACATTCTCCCCCTTGATCTCGACTTTACTTTTAACCTTGTTCTTTACTTATTCCATCACAGAATGATACATAGAGCATGTTTCATCGTCTCAGCTCAGTTGCCGATAGAATCAGACAGCCACTATATACCTTCATGTTCTGAAACAAATTATGTTACTTTTGGGCCTCTATAGTCCAGGAATCATAGGCTTCCGTTAAACCCATGCCGTCTATGTGCTCCTTGAACACATTGGGTGGTAAGCCTTTCGTTAGCGGATTCGCAAGCATATCCTTTGTCCTTATATGCTCGAGACTTATAGTTTGATCCTGGACTTTGTCCTTCACAACATAATACTTTATATCTGTAGACTTTGAAGCATTACTCGACTTGTTGTTGTGAGCATAGAATACTGCGGGCTCGTTGTCACCGTACATCTTTAGTGGCCTGCTGATGCAGTCAACCACTTTCAAGTCGGGTAAGAATTTTTTTAACCATAACGCCTGTCCCATGGCCTCATAACATGCTATAAATTCCGCATACATCGTAGATGATGCTACTATCGACTGTTTGGCGCTTCTCCACGAAATAGCACCTCCTGCGAGAGTAAAGACATACCCTGTCGTGGACTTTCGGTCGTCTTTATCTCCCGCAAAATCTGTATCTAAATACCCTTTTATCTCTAGGGAATCAGATCTTCTATATGTAAGCATGAGGCCTTTTATGCCTTTCACATAACGCAAAGCTTTCTTTACCATCTTCCAGTGCTCTATGCCTGGATTCTCTTGATATCTACCGAGTACCCCGGTGATAAATGCTAAGAGTACACACTTGTGCATACTGTAAGCTTCCAACAGCCGAAGCATATGGTACTGACTTCATTTGATCGATCTCATATTGATTCTTTGGACACTGGGATTTCCCAAAACTATCGCCCTTGACTATGGGAGCATGTGTTGAATTACTCGTATGCATATTGTATTTCTTTAAAATCTTTTCACAATACGCTTTCTGCGACAGTCCTAACACTCCATTCTTTCTGTCTCGGTGAATTTCTATGCCCAAAACATAAGAGGCTTCACCAAGGTCTTTCATGTCAAAGTTAGATGACAAGAACTTCTTTGTCTCTAGTAATAGACTAACATCACTGCTGGCAAGCAGAATGTCATCCACATACAAAATTAGGAAAATATATTTCCCACTTTTGAACTTTGCATAAATGCAGTTGTCCTCAACATGTTCTTTGAATCCAAATCTTTTAATGGTATCATTAAACTTTAAATACCACTGCCTAGAGGCTTGCTTTAACCCATAAATGGATTTCTTTAGGCGGCATCCCATATGTTCCTTCCCCTCCATGAAAAAACCCTTGGGTTGTTTCATGTAAACATTTTCTTCTAAATCTCCATTTAGAAATGCCGTCTTGACATCCATTTGATGTAACTCTAAATCAAAATGTGCAACTAGTGCCATGATAATTCTGAAGGAGTCCTTACATGAGACCGGAGAAAAAGTCTCATTGTAATCTACGCCTTCTCTTTGCGTAAAGCCTTTTGCCACGAGTCTAGCTTTGTACTTTTCTACATTCCCATTGGAGTCATACTTTGTTTTGTAGACCCACTTGCATCCTACTGTTTTGGCTCCTTTGGGAATTTCCTCTAAGTCCCAAACATTGTTGGAACTCATCGATTTCATTTCATCTTCCATTGCCTCTACCCACTTGGCTGAGTGAGGGCTACTCATGGCTTCTTCATATGAGGTAGGATCGCCCTCCATATGAACTACATTGTAAACATTGTAGATTTCTTTGGAAATGGCTGGTCTTCGTTCTCTTTTAGACCGTTTGAGTTCATCAGACTCTTGCTCATTCCTTGCCTCGGGTTCAGGCACATTTACAGTAGGTGGCTGTTCTGGCTCCCTTTCGTGTTCAACGGTGGGTTCAGGTGGCTCCTGATGGACAGGTTCCGAACTGTCACCCATTGTTGTCACGTGTGGAGTCACAACAGGTGCCGACACCACAACCTCAGGGGTTGTAGATGGTGGCGCAACAGGTAGCGAGAAAAATGGCTCCTGAATCATCGGATTAGGTGCATGCACCCTCTTCTCCTCAAGATCAATTTGCCTAGCTACCGTGCTCCCCCTCATCAATTCGTCCTCCAAGAAGACTGCATGTCTTGTTTCTACAAACTTTGTGTATCTGTCGGGACAGTAGAAACGATAACCTTTTGACTTATCTGGATAGCCAATAAAATGGCAAGATACTGTTTTGGGGTCTAACTTTGCAATGTTTGGATTAAAAACTTTTGCCTCAGCTGGGCTCCCCCAGACCCTCAAGTGGTGCAGAGAGGGGACTCTGCCTGTCCACAGTTCATACGGTGTTTTGGGCACCGACTTACTTGGTACTCTGTTGAGAATGTGAATGGCGGTTTTAAGCGCCTCCATCCATAATCCCAATGGGAGGGTGGAATAGCTCATCATGCTGCGCACCATATCCATAAGGGTACGGTTGCGTCTTTCAGCTACTCCGTTTTGCTGAGGTTCGCCCGGCATAGAATACTGGGCGACTATTCCATTTTCTTGCAGGAACCTTGCAAAGGGTCCTGGAACTTGACCATATGGAGTATGCCGACCATAGTACTCCCCCCCACGATCGGACCGAACTATTTTAATTCTTTTATCATGCTGATTTTCTACTTCAGCTTTGAAAATTTTAAATTTATCCAATGCTTCAGGTCTTTCTTTAATTGGATAAATATAACCATACCGGGAGTGATCATCCGTGAATGTTATGAATGAATCATAGCCATCCACACTTTTCACCGGAAACGGTCCACAAATGTCCATGTGGATTATTTCTAGTGTAGCTATGCTTCGGTTTGCACCCTTTTTAATTTGTTTGACATACTTTCCTTTAATGCAATCTATGCATTGTTCTATGTCGGAGAACTCTAACGGAGGAAGAATGTCATTTTTAACGAGGCTTTCTATTCTTCCCCTCGAAATATGGCCTAGTCTACAGTGCCATAGTTTCGATGAGTCAAGAGTTCGCTTTCTTTTGTTTTGTTCTTTGTTCGATAAGGAAACCCTTTTCATTCACATCACACAAGCGTTTTTAAACCATATGGCATACTTGCCAGATCACACTCATAGTTATCTTTGTCCACATGGGATACACATATCAAATTTCTGTGTAATGAAGGCTTTTAGTCTTTTCTATGTCCTATTTTTCTGGGAACATGCTATAATTGACAACAGAGGTGTCAAACTGTTGAGGCAGTGAAGCCATCACCAAGTGAACAAGGAGTGCAGCCTTTTAGCTCCAAATTAGCATCCATGGGTTTAAGCTTAACTGCCATGTTGCTCATCTGGAGTCTCTTATGCCATGTGCACCTCCATTGTACCTTTCTGTCACCAGCTGTTTCAGCAGATTGGGCATATGCTTTTTGAAGAACCAGTGAACTGGCTCTTTATCTTTTCTATAAACTCTCATGCGGAAGCACACTTTTCAATTGAGCCCGCATTAGTGTTCTCAATTGTGTTCTTTAAAAAATAATGCAAGTTTTGTTGGTATTAAACGTCTTTTGGTTCTCTAATGTATATGCCATCTCCAATAGTGCATGGTCTCTTTTATTTTCCTGCCATGCAACATCATCATCTTTTCTTCTTTAAAACCGCAATGATGTGTAACCATAACAACAATTGCATGCATTAATCCAACGCTGGTATAGATTAAAACATACAATTATTTATGCAATTAAATCTATATCACTGTTGGGCAGATAATAGAGATAAATGCACATATTATTGCAACAAAACATGATCATGTTATCAATAAACGTTGGTCATAAAATAACAGAACCATAATTGTTTCAATAATTACTTTAACATACTTTTAAAATTTAATTCTGACTTTAAACCTTTAATAAACACTTTTAACTATTTACATAGATAAATGCACCTTTTAACATAAAATGACAAATCATGATCATGCTATTAATAACGTTGGTTATATAATAACAGAAACATAATCACATTTTAATATCACTTTATTGCATTTAAGCAATTACCTTTAACTATTTGCAGCGGAAAAATGAATAAAATTCATCAACTTTAATACTTTGTAGAAAATACTTTCACTTTATATTTTTCTAAACAAAATTTCTTTGGAATGTTTTGAATAGAAAAAACTGTATGAAATTTGCTCAAAAAACTGAACAAGAAACATTAAAACTTTGCTCTGGAAAAAATAAAACAGAGAAAAAAAAACTGTGTTGGGTCGCCCTTCTGGGCCTATTCTGTAAACATCCCACAAGGTGACGCGCGCGCGGAGTGCTAAAAACCGCTCACCCTAGCGCCCTTGTTGCGCAGCGCGCGGCCCGCGCCGGCCCACAGCCAGCCGCGGCCTCCCCGTGTGGCCCGCTTGGCCCGGCGCTGCCAGCAGCCTCTACGCCGCCGAATCGCGACCGTCGGATGCAGCCCGACCTAAATCTAACGGTCGAGCGTTGGTTTCGCCAGAACAAAACCGGCCAGAGGCCCTCTCACGAAACCCTAACCCTCATTTGCACCCTCCCGTCCCCGAGCCCCCACCCCACTCCTCTCCCTGGCGGCGCTCTTGGCGAGAGAGGCGAGGGGCCGCCCCGCCCGGCGATGGTGCCGGCGGCGAGCTCCTCCCCCTTTCACCCTGACGTGAGCCCCTTCCCTCTCTGTCCCATCCACCTCACCTAACCTCGCTGGTCCTGTCGGTGTGGAGGAACCCGGAGCACCCGCTCGATGCGGTGACGCAGAGGTGTTGGCGCCGTCGTCGTTCCCTTCGCCGGCGTGTGCGTTCCCCTTGTGGGTGAGCGCTCCGCCGTCGAAAGGGTCTGGTCGTGGTGCCCTTTACCCCGGGAAGGAGCTGCTGTTTCGATTCGGGGTAGGGTCTGGGGAAGGGTTTTCTCTGTTTGGGATTTGTGGAAACAGGGAGATGGGGATCTTTTATTTCTTTGTAGATCGGTTTGATTCATGGAAAACGGGGTACGGCGGCGACTGGGTGGCTCGCCCTTTGCCCCCGAAAAGGATCTTTCCTTTGGCAGTGGCGGAGGCGCGTCCCCCTCCTCTGCCAGTGCTCTTCATACAGTCCCTCGGCTTGCCGATGCGGAATTGGATCGAGAGGAGCGGCGCGGTCAGAACGGCGGCACACTTTGCCGGCGGGCACGGGGCTTCCGGGTAAGGTCTTTTCCCTTCCCCTTTCTCTCTGTTAGGATTAGGCTTTGGGGATTTTTCTGTTGCGATTTTCTTTTCGGGGTTTGCTTTTGGGGATGAACTAGGGATTCTTTTGATTCTCTTCTACCGAAAAGATCTAGAACTAGCAGGCTCTGATACCAATGTTAAAGCTGCCTTAGGATCATCTAGGCTAGATCTAATCAGGTACTACACTGTCTATGCCTTTTGATTCTTGTTGGTGTTGTCTATCGATTGAGAGATAGAGAGAGATCAGAGAAATGGAGCATACCTTCTCCTTGGCTAGAGGAGGGGTCGATGTGGCCATGGTGTTTGGCGGCGACAGCTAGCTGGTCCTGGGCTAGGCGGCGGCGGTGGGAGGCTTCCCGTGGCTAAGCGCAGAAACCCTAGATCGAAAGGGGTTGTGGTGGGGAGAGCGGAGGCGCGACGAACCTCGTAGTCAGTGCCCCGGTCCCCACCTCTCTTTATATTGCGCTGCCACAGGGGCCCACCAACCTTGACTTGGTTGGGCGCCCCCGATCAGGGCGCGAATCGAGGGCCCGTATGAACCGTTGGGTTCATACGTGGAGAGGTCAACCTAACATATACGACCACACCTGCATGCTCACACAAAGCATACCGAGTACTAGAGTCACGGAATTTCAATGTTAAAGAAATTGCCACAATTTCGCTATCGATAAAAACATCGCCTCTTTCTAAAAGAATCATAAGCATTAATGAGACACAAATACGCCGAAGCTGAAGTTAATTCATCTCCGGTTGATTTGGAGAACCTCTCACGGGATTGATGTCTCTATTTGTTGTTGTGTGCCTTGGATCTTTTTTTAATAATTTGGTAATGCCCGTCCTCAATATTTTGAATTTCTCTTGATACTGAGTTACCGCAAAGCCATATATGTTTGATATTCTTCTAACATTAATATATACAAGCAGGGGTAGGGTCATTGGCAGACGACCTCAGAGCTCATGCATGTCACCACGCTTAAGTCTAAAGATAATTATGGTGTTTTTCTTTGCGGGGTCTAAAAATGTAGTTGCATGATTTAAAATAGCTCTACGGTTGAACATCAGCCGATGCAAAGTTATTCTAGTCTACAAGACACCTTTGAAGGATTTCTTGCAACCTTATATTTTATAATTTTGATACCTCGTCCTAACTTGATGTATAATACCTCTCCAAATAAATATGGTTCTCCTCCTAACCAAGCCTACACACACGGTGCCAAAACCCCAAATGTGCCACACCACAGCCTAATATATAGGCCACACAACTTTCCCATGGTTCAAGCCAAACCAGAACCACAACACTCGGCGAAATGAGCCCGTGGCTCAGTGAGTTGTAGGGATTGCGGTGGCCACCTCACCCATCCAGGCTTGAATCCCTACAGGGACTAATTTGTGGTGTCATGGAGTATGCGGCTTCAAAAGTCTCTTGTACGACGTGTGTTCTGACATTAATATATTACCTATACCGTATTAGATGATGCAGGTGCATAAGACTGGAGGGCTCAGGAATTTCACAATGGGTATTTATAGTAAAAAAAATTTGAAAAAAAACAAACAAATGGATATTCATAGTAAAAAAATAAAGAAAAACCTACTTCCAAAAATTTAAAGAAAAACCAACAAAAAATGGTGCAGGGAACAACACTTGATCTTGTGATCAAGAGGCTTGTGACCATTTCACCAAACCCACAACTTCTATGCATACTTGTGATAGAATTTCAATCAGTTATCTATACAAAGACTAAATATAAGACTCTATCATATAATTTAAAACTTTTGGCAAAACTTTTAGATATTCAGTTGAATACCTTTGATACAAGCTGGGCCCGCCCCAGCATAGGAGTGTATGCATGTGTTGGGGTGTGCATTGAGTGTGATATGTGTCTTCGTGAGTTTATTCAGATACTAATCTTGTTTAGAGCATCTCCACTCGCCTACCCAGGAGGCTGATCCGGACGCCGAATTTCGGTTCGGACGCCGAAAATTCGCCCAGTCGCGTATCCAAGGATCTGTTTTTGTCCGGATTTTCGGCGTGTTTTGGTCCGACCTGTTGAGAGTAGATATCTGTGTATAGGACATTAGTGATTAGGCCCCTCCTCTATTTTGTATTGAGGGTATGGAGGCCTCCCATTGTACCTATATATGTGTGCCTTTGCACCAGAGTAATACAACGTGTGTTATTCCACCTCTCTACATGGTATTAGTTTTTCTCCCGATCCTAACCTAGCCGCCGCCGCGCCGCCTCTCTCGCGCGCCGCCGCCGCTGCAGCCGCCGCCTTCCTCCTTCCCCACCACCAAACCCTAGCCGCGCCTCTCTGCCACACCTCTCACATTCTTTCCCCACCTCCACCGAGTCTCGCATCATTGTCGGTAACGGCGCTGGTCTTCCTATCTCTCATATTGGTTCTACTAATTTTCCCTCTTCTTCCAAACCCTTGTCCCTAAATAATGTCATTGTTTCTCCCCACCTAATTCAGAACTTAGTTTCCGTTAAAGCTCTTTCTCGTGACAATTCTGTGACTGTCGAATTTGACGCTTCTGGTTTTTCTGTTAAGGACGCCCATACCCGGATGGTGCTCCACCGATGTGAGAGCCCCGGCGACTTGTATCCAGTCCAGGCGTCCTCCACCCCCGGCGCCGGTCCTCGCGCGTTCTCCGCCGGCGTCGATCTTTGGCATGCTCGTCTTGGACATCCTAGTGCCAACACGCTTCATCAAATAATGAGGGGGATTTATTTTTCATGTAATAAAAAGGCTGCACATAGTTGTGAAGCCTATCGTGTCGGCAAACATGTTCGTCTTCCGTTTATCAATTCCTCCACCGTTGCGTCCTTTTCGTTTGAACTAATTCATAGTGATGTATGGACCTCTTCTATTCCGAGTAATTCTGGTTTTGTTTATTACCTCGTTATTCTCGATGATTTCTCTCACTTTGTGTGGACGTTTCCTCTCCGTAAAAAGTCAGATGTCGCCACCACTCTCACCGCCTTTTACTCCTATGTCACCACTCAGTTTGCTCGTCCCATCCTTGCTTTACAGACTGACAACGGAAAAGAATTTGACAACATCGCCGTCCGCAATCTTATGTCCTCTCACGGCACTATTTTCCGCCTTACTTGTCCATACACCTCGCAGCAAAACGGTCGTGCCGAGCGTGTGCTCCGCACCCTCAACAAATGCGTTCGCACCCTTCTCTTTCACGGTCATGTCCCACCCTCCTTATGGCCCGACGCCCTAGCCACCGCCACCCTCCTTGTCAACCTCCGTCTGTGTCGTACTCGATGGAACTACGCACCACACCACCTCCTTTTCGGTTCCCCTCCCTCCTATGACGATCTTCGGATCTTTGGTTTTCGTTGTTACCCCAGCGTCGCTGCCACCGCCCCACACAAACTCGCCCCTCGTTCCATCCCGTGTGTCTTTCTCGGTTACCCGGCTAACACCAAGGGCTATCGCTGCTATGATCCTGTGTCCCATCGGGTTATCACGTCGCGGCACGTGTACTTTGATGAGCATTGCTTTCCGTTTGCACAGGAGCAGGTGGCGCCTTCTCCTCCATCCGCGGGTGCGATCCCGCGGCATCGCGTCGCCGCGTCGGCTGCGTCGACCGCGCCCTCGAGCTCTAGCTCGGGCGCCTCCTCATCGACCCCGTCATCGTCGCCCTCGATCCATCGCTCGGGCACCGACCCGCCGACCCCGCCCGCGCCGCCCTCGAGCCCCAGCTTGGGCGTCGTCCCATCACCGTCCCCTGCTACATCCTCGAGCTCTAGCTCGGGTGCGGCCTCACCGACACCGCCTGCGTCGCCCTTGAGCTCTCGCTCGGGCGCCGCCTCGTCGACCGCCTCACCCTCGAGTGGCCACTCGGGTGATGCCGCACCTGCCCCCACGGGTCCAGTCACCCGTGCACGCGCCGGCATCTTCCGCCCGTCGACACGGTACCCCGCGGACGCGTACGTTTGCACCGCCGTGGCCGCTCCGCTGCTGCCCCGAGCGCCCTCCGCCTTCTGGGCCAACGGCAACAGCGTCCTGCCTCACGATGGTGGGCCGTCTCCATCGGACGAGGGTACAGCGCCCTCCCCGCTGCCCGTCTCGGCTTGAGCCGCCCTCCGCGACCCGCTGTGGCTCGCGGCCATGCAGGATGAGTTCGACGCTCTGCAGCGCAACCAGACATGGCAGCTTGTCCCTCGACCGCGTCATGCCAACATCATCACCGGGAAATGGGTCTTCAAGCACAAGTTCCATCCAGATGGGACTCTTGATCGGCATAAGGCGTGTTGGGTCGTCGACGGTTTTCGTCAGCGCGCCGGCGTTGATTTCGCCGAGACCTTCGCCCCGGTTGTCAAGCCCGGGACCATTCGCACCGTGCTCCAGCTTGACGTGTCTCGTCGCTGGCCTGTTCACCAGATGGACGTCTCCAACGCCTTTCTCCATGGACATCTTGAGGAGCAAGTGTTCTGCCAGCAGCCCACCGGCTTCGTCGACTCCGCTCATCCGGATCATGTGTGCCTGCTCTCGCGCTCATTATATGGGCTCAAGCAGGCGCCACGCGCATGGTACCAGCGCATCGCAGCGTTTCTTCACCAACTCGGCTTCCGCTCCACACGCTCTGATGCCTCGCTGTTTGTCTACCATATGGGCGACACAACGGCTTACCTGCTTCTCTACGTCGACGACATCATCCTCACGGCCGGCACACCTGCGCTCCTGCAGCAGCTCACTGACCGTCTCCGTGCCGAGTTCGCGCTCAAGGACTTGGGACCCCTGCACTACTTCCTCGGCATTGAGGTTGTGCGTCGACCGGATGGCTTCTTTCTTCACCAAAAGAAGTACGCCCACGAGCTCCTCGATCGCGCTGGGATGCTTAACTGCAGCCCTGTCTCTACGCCCGTCGACACCAAGGCCAAGATCTCCGCCACGGACGGCTCTCCGGCGCCTGATGCCTCACTGTACAGGTCCATTGTTGGTGCACTCCAGTACCTCACTCTTACCAGACCGGAGCTCCAGTATGTTCTTCAGCAGGTGTTCCTCCACATGCACGCTCCCCGTGATGCTCATTGGACTTCGGTGAAGCGGATACTCCGCTATATTCGAGGCACCCTGGACCTTGGTCTCTCGCTGCATGCCTCCACCGACACGGACATCATCGCCTACTCGGATGCGGACTGGGCCGGCTGCCCCGACACGCGGCGCTCCACCTCGGGCTACTGCGTTTACCTTGGACCCTCGCCCATCTCGTGGTCGTCCAAGCGACAGCCTACGGTCTCTCGCTCCAGTGCCGAGGCGGAGTATCGGGTTGTTGCTAACGCTATCGCCGAGTGCTCTTGGCTTCGACAGCTTCTTCAGGAGCTCTCTTGTCCCGTCGACAAGGTTACCGTTGTCTACTGCGATAACGTCTCCGCTGTCTATCTCTCCGCCAACCCCGTACATCATCGCCGGACGAAGCACATCGAGCTCGACATTCACTTTGTTCGCGAACAGGTGGCTCTTGGTCGCATACGTGTCCTACACGTACCCACCTCCCAGCAGTTCGCGGATATCATGACTAAAGGATTGCCTACGGCGTCCTTCGAGGAGTTTCGATCTAGCCTTTGCGTCCGCTCTGCCGACGCTTCAACTGCGGGGGGGTGTTGAGAGTAGATATCTGTGTATAGGACATTAGTGATTAGGCCCCTCCTCTATTTTGTATTGAGGGTATGGAGGTCTCCCATTGTACCTATATATGTGTGCCTTTGCACCAGAGTAATACAACGCGTGTTATTCCACCTCTCTACACGGCCTACCAGGCCGAACCCAGGATCCTGGGTACGCCCTGGGAACGCCGGACGAAGCAAATTGGCGAGTGGACCCGCCTAGTCAGCATATATTCACCCTTATTCATCCAAAGTTCGCCCATATTCGCCCAAAGTTCGCCCATATAGACCATATTCGTCCAAAGTTCGTCCATGTAGACCATATTCGCCCAAAGTTCGCCCAAAATTTGGGTATATTCGCCCAAAGTTCGTCCGTATCGCCCATATTCGTCCAAATTTCGCCCAAAGTTGTCCATATAGACCAGATTCGCCCCAAAGTTCGGGCATATTCATCCAAAGTTGGTCTGTATCGACTATATTCGCCTAAATTTCTCCCATGTAGACCAGATTAGCCCAAAGTTCGTCCAAAATTCGGGCATATTTGCTCAAAGTTCGTCTCTATCGCCCATATTCGCCCAAAGTTCGCCCATAGTTCGTCCATATCGCCCATATTCGCCCAAAGTTCGTCCGTATCGACCATATTCGTCCAAAGTTCGCCCATATTCGCCCAAAACCGCTTATATTCGTACAAAGTTCGTCCAAAGTTTGCCAAAATTTATTAAATTCTAGCCAAACTCAGGAACTCTCCTAGATACGCGAGTGGGAAACTGGGCGTACCCAGGCCGAAATCAAGCTTCATCCTGCCAAAAAAAGTCCGAATTTTGGTCTGGGTTCATCCAACGAGTAGAGATGCTCTTAATGCAGAGTCGAGGCTTAGGGTTTAGGCTCTCTTAAAAAACACAACACTCTGGAGGGATTCTTCCATGCATGCACGTCTCCATTTTGAACGGGCATGGGAAGCCTCAACATAAACATCGTTCTAGTTCAATAAAAGATTTGACAAAGAAATGCTCAATAGATAAATAAATCGGCCTCTTTTCAGAGCCAAGTGACATTCCGCAAACAAAGAAAGTGTCCCAACTTCCCACTGCCTTCCTCTCCCCTCTCCCGTGAACAGTTCCCCGAGAGAAAAAGAAAGCAGTCGGGCCAATTCCGAGCCCCTCCGGCGGCGATGCCGGCCGGAGGTGGCGGAGGGGAGGCGCCGGAGTAGTTTAGGATAGTAGTAGGTTGGTTTGCGGCGGCTTCGTCGCGGGTTCGGGCTTTGTCCCGGAGTTTTGCCCAGGTCGTTGACCCAGATCTGGGGCATGCCGGTAGGATTTCTCTCTCGTGAGCTCCGGTGGCCGAAGCCTTGGGGGAGATCTGCTGCTGGAGGCTCTCAATAAGGGTCTAGGAACCGGCATCTGGGGCGGGAGTGGATGCTATGATGCCTTTCTTGGCCGGCCGTGGTGGCGGGGGAGAAGGGCGTGGTGGCGGGTGCTGCAGCGGCTTCTCTTTCCCGGCCGGCCGTGGAGGCGAGGGGGTTGCGGAGTGCTGCGTCGTCCCTCCTCTTCCTCTTCTGGATGCTGGTGTTGTCCATGCCGAGGCAGGTTCCCTCTCCAGCTTCCTCTGGCTACCATGGTGGTAGCTAGGAGAGCGGGGTCTGGTTGCCTGCGGCGGCGGTTGATACTTCTGGAGCTTCTCTCCGGCGTTTCTTTGGCGGTTGCTCCGTCATCACGCCGGACCCTATGGCAGTAGGGCTGTCGCTCCACGCTGCTCTGCTCCTCTCGTCGGTCGCTTCCTATGGCTTGGACGGCCGTCGATGCTGGAGATTCGTCGCCGATCTGGAGGAGGATGAAGACCAAGGACTGGATTGCTTTTTCTAGTTTCTTTTAGGGTCCTCAATGCATTTTCTTGGGCTCTATGTAATTTTTATCTTTTTAGCCTCTATGTACTCCATCGGCTTTTTTGCAGCAACATATGTCGGGTGCTTTGCACCCGTTCAATGTTAAAAAAACATTCCGCAAAGAATTGGCTCTGTGTTTTCTTGACTCAGGATTTTCTATGGTTGCAATTCAGTAGGCTCTCTGCAGGTTTTCATAAGTTCAGACACTTTGTGCATTTCAGCTACGTGTAGAAAATCCCCATTCCCAATAAAGTGAAGCAGGAAACAAAGGTGACGTGCTGATGACGCGTGCACGGCCGCATGGGGCCCCGAGGCCTTTCCATGGCAACCGATGTCTCCGTCGCCCAGGACACGGATTTAAATCTCGGCTTGATTTGTTTTTTTCTGTGTGAACAGTGAGCAGTGACGGTAGCATGGCACACGTACGGGTTGGGCGGAGTGATGCTATCCTGCCCCGGGCCCTCGTCCTTTTAAACATACGTGACTTTTTTTTTACTAGAAATTGGTTTGTAAAGGGTATTTTCTCTTTTGAAAATAAAAATATTTGAGTAGAAACCATATGGCGGTAAGAACCGATAAAACATTTTCTGCATCCTGAAAATAATTTAGTATGTTGTGGAGCTAACATTCTATAAACATGTAAAGTTTAAGTATAATTCGAATTCACTGGAACGACAAAATTCAGCAATCAACAATGATGAGCAACAAGTCATTGGTGTGCATACCAAACTTGATACTCATCGAATGGCGAAGGAAGGCTGCGATAATAAGTTGTCTAATAATTAAGGGCCGCCCTCCCCTTCCTCCCTCTCTCCCGCGTCGCCTTCCTCTGGTGACACGGGAGAACCCTAGACACCGCCGCAAGGGGCCTCCCGCACCCTCGTTGTCGCAGGAGTGGACGCCAGCAAAGCTTACACGCCCTGATGAAGGTGATGGTGGGGTGTAATCCTTTTCACGGCGCATCTTGGCTTCAGGCAAAGCTCGTTCATGGCGGTGGGGCGAGCCTCGGCACATGTAGCAGTGTCTGCAAAGGCAATGGTAGTGCATGCCTGGCAGCAGTTACAGGAGGTGGCATGAGTGGGAGTCGGCTTAGGTGGGCCAGATTTGGGCCTATGGTGGCCCATGAATGGAGTTTCTCGATGTGGTGCTTGTTAGGAGCTTGAGTTCGGCTCTAGGGTGGCGTGGAGGTGGTGCGGAGCTGCCGATCGCGGGCTTTGCTCATGGAGAAACTGCGGTGCAGAAGCGGTGGAGGTTGAATGGTGGTGTTACCGGTGTTGGCATCCCTCGCCGGTGTTCCGAGGCTGCTTGCTTCCCGCAGTAAGGAAGTCGAGGTGGTGGCACGAAAATATGGGTGTGGCAGCATAGCATTAGTTGTAGCATGAGGTGTCGTGACGAATGCGTCATATGATGGAGCTTCATGGTCGATGACAGAGCAGGCTACCTTGCTGCTGCTCCCTGAGCTTCGCAGTCGGGTCAAATTTTGAGTGAAAGACTTGCACGGAGTTCGATCGATGACGGCACCTTCGGTCGTCATTCTCCTTCTTGATTGCGACATTATGGAGTTTCGGTATCGATTGACGCGAGTGGTTCCAGGATCTTTGGGTGAAAACTCCATCGGGTTTAGTGTGAATTAATCTGGATTTAGGTACAAGTTAATATAATCTATTTTTTGTTTTGTTTTGCATACCTCCTAAATGAATATTAGTTTGAACATGAAGCTTCACATCTCTATAGAACGGCATGGTCTTAACATACCGTCGTTTGAAAATAAATTTTTGAAAAATCTTAAATGTAGAGTTTTCATTGTACCTTGGCTTCCACTAGTTTTACACTTTCTCATTTTGTATTTAAGTGATGCTTACATATACATACAACTACTTTCTACAAACCTATAAACTTTCTTTAAATAATTAATTGTATTTTGGGTACATACAAATGACAACATTATGGATCTAAAAGGAAAAAACTCGATTTTGCTCCCCATATTTGTCTTTTTATGTAGATCACAGCTGAAAATATATTCCCATGAAAACTTAATATTCGAAATAAGTGATATACTATATAAGTACTTGTATATTTTCATTAAAAAATTGAATTCTAAGACAAAGAAGTTTTAGTATTGTTTACAAACTGACCTCTCTAGATCTCAAGATGAGGTTTTCATATGCTCTCTCTTTCAGTCGTTAGTAATGCCTGATTATAGCGATATGACAAATTTAGCCCCGTGCACAATATTGGGTTTAGAAAGAATCAAAGAACATGCAAATTGATATCGCCCATCTAATGAAAGTAGAATACATGTACCCTCATGGATAACTCTGTCAGAAAAAATTAATTAATGTTCTCCCTTCGTTTCTATATTAATTAATGTTCTAGGTTCTAAGTCAAACTTCTCTAAGTTTGACTAAATTTATGGAAAAATATGTTGATTCTACAATATCAAATCTATAGAGTATTAAAATATATTTTAGCATGAATGTAATGGAACTTATAGTACTCCCCCCGTCCCAAAATAGATATCTCAAATTTGTCAAAATTTGAATGAATCTAGACACTATTTAGTATATAGATTCATCCAATTGGACGGAGGGAGTACTTTTACATAGGACAATCCTAGAACTTCAATTAATAACGGAATCGTAAATTTGAGTCTAACCATTCAAAAAAATTAGACCATTCGAAAAATAAATTTGAAAATGAATATTAGCTGGTTATTCATGAGTACAAAAATCGTACATAACACACATTAAAGGATCAATCCAATTACCACTTTAGCACGGATCTTTTATAATTGATTAAATCTTTAAATCTTAGAAGTAATTTGCCTCATTCAAAGGATACACTTTATTTTAGCATTGTTCTCGGATTTAAATTAAGAGAAAATACACTACTTATGATAATAATTATTGTTATCATTATGCTTATTATACAAAGGGAAGGAAACTCAATGGCAATGGCTTCTAAATGAACGTGTACATATAAGAATTTGAAACATTAAAACAAGAGACAGATTAAGATGTTTCCCACAGCAAGTGTGTTGGCCATTATAGTAACTTCTCCCTTCGTTCTATATTAATTAACATTATTATAGGTTCTAAGTCAAAGTTCTCTAAGTTTATAGAAAAATAAGTTGATTCTACAATATCAAATCTATACAGTATAAACATATATTTTCGAATAAAACTTATAGTAGTTTTACGTAGGACAGTCCTAGAACTTCAATTAATAACGAAATAATAAATTTGAGTCTAACCATTCGAAGAAATAGGCCATTCGGAAAATAAAATTGAGTCTAAATTGTACTACAAATTAAACGGATCATACTTTATTCTTCATTCCTTTTTAGTATGTTTCATCTTGATTAAAATATTTGACGTCCAAGCCAAAAGTGACTTCTGAGACCTCACAAAAAGTGTACCTTGGCTAGGTATACAGTAAATCTAGAGGTTCATTATTGACTCTGCTTAGCAAAGCAAAGCTCATGGAGCGCACTACCATTTTAGAAAGTACAGTTAGGAAAACCTGAACGGCAGTGTCGGGCCAACTAACGGTATCAAACAACCGTGCTTGCTTTTTCCTCAAGTGAGCTTCCTAAATAATATAATACATTTGTCATAATCATATATGTTCTCAACACCACTCCTATCAAGAGATAACAATAGGATATATTATACTATTGTAGAACATTTCTATTCAGGGATATATGTAGAACATTTCTATTCAGGGATAGATCATAGATTTTGGTATTCTAGTCTCGTAGATTTAAAATCCTGTGAATTAAAGAGGCCTTTATGCTGCTCCTGGGCGCCTATTTAAGTGCATCAGTACATATGCAGGATATGAGAAGGCACAACAATGTCAATTATTCAAAAACAAAAAATGAATGAGCCTTTAACATGCTTGTGAAAAATGTTTCGCAAGTAATTCTCATTCCTAAGAAACAAACATTAACACATGGCATCTCCCGCGGGTTGTGGAAGCATCACCGTCACAAGAAAAAAAAAACTACATCATGGCTATACAAAAATACACACATATCAAAAGGAACATGACAATTAGCAAAAGATAACACAAGAACTGGTCCGAGATACCCTAGGGATCTTTGTCGCTCACATGTGGAGGACCAGAGGGATATATATACACTAATCAACTGAAGAAGTTTATCTGTAATTCCATCATGATTAGCTGTTAGTACGTACTAAAGCCAAATCATCCATGTGGTAGGCAGACCACGAGACAGAAGAGAGCCAATTCAAGGTCTGCACAAGCAGCAATTGCATCACAACAATCCCAAGAAATAAACACCCCCACTTGGTGGTTAACAAACAATAGCAAATGCTGTTATGCTGCTCGGATTGTCGTTAGCCGTGGGATTGTACTGGAATTTTCCTGCCCTGTATCCGGCAATGTCTTGGTCCCCCATCTTAAATCTAATCTGGATGATGTTAGTCTGTAACCACCATAATGGTTTGTTTAATTTAAGTGTTGTGTACTATGCTCATTGACGCATGACAGACCATAGCTGAACTAAATGGAACAGTACTTCAGTTGCCACCTGTATAGAACACATCAATGCATCGGCATATGGGGAACAAAATTGGCCTGTATTTAATGTGTTTTTATGGTAAGACAAGTGTGTCGAGATTGACCAACAAACACAAAAAAAGGAAAGAAATTGTCAGAAACAAGGATGGCTGTAATTAAGCTCATTGCTTACGAGTAGTTCAAAGTTGTACCTCGCAATGACATTGGTCTTTCCAAAGTAGAGAAAGGCTGTACTAGTAGAATATAAAAAACTTCACTGTCTGTTCTTTCCTATCTGAATATATGGGTGAAATAGACATCTCAGAGAGAAAACACAATATTCAGTAGAGTTGTGCAATTTGGATGTAATTTCTCACCAACTGTCCAAGTATCATTCAGACAAGACTACTAATGTACAGGAAAGCTTGGACAGATAAAATACTCTTTTTTTTGTGAACGGACAGATAAAATACTCGTTTAGTGACTATTTTGGCATCTATGATTTAGATTGACTTGAAGTCATGGAAGGAAGGATGTCAGTGTTATCTACTTTTTTTAAGCTTTCAGACAAAGCATGCATTCTTTACACAGCCTAATGGCTTCTCCTAAGCCATGAATTGACAGGCATTAAAATTAACAAATGGGCCTAAGGGTGAAGGGAGCTCCTATAGGATTGGCAAAAGAATATGCCCTGCAACTTGTTCTACCAATCTTGACCATATTTCCTGTGCCAATCAGGCTCCACTTGGCAAAACAGAAAACATTTTTGCGCCTCCCTCCGATGAATTTTCCGTGCTTCTTCCTGGTTCCTCCTAATCTGTTCCCCCCCTACATCTTAGACTGTATATATCTCACACGGTGATCATAACAGAGATCACATTCTTGATTCAAAGCATCAAGCACTTACTCCCAACTGTCACTAAACTAATCTCTTTCTCACGATTCCGACAGAATAAAATGCGAAGCGTCCATACTGTCGATCGATTCTCCAATCCAGCGAGCTCTGATTTGGGGATGCTTCTCCATCAGTGATGGCGTACTACATGCGAGCATTAAGCAAAGCGTTTGGCGCGGCACAAGATAATTATATGGCCAAAAAAGGCTGGCTAGTGGAGGGGACTTGGAAATATAAACTAAGGAGGCAAAAGAAAAGAAGCATGAAATAAGCTTAGGTTAGGGGAGGCTCTATGTAATACAGGCGGGCATTTTATTTGCATCTCTTGACCACTAAAGGATGGCTTAAGGCTTTTGACATCGCTCCACTTGTCGGCACACAGTGGGTTCCTTTGCTATATAATTTCTCATTCTAGAACAACATTTTTTTTCTCGCGCGCGCGTCGGGGAATAAAGCGGGTTACGCCTTTTTTCCTCGCGCATTCCATGCTGTTTCTTCCGACGTGTATTTTATGTTTTGGTTCTCTAATAATGGCTGTGTTGTGAGCTCAAGTTTTATCATCGGTAGACCCACTGCAGGCTGCAGTGGATGCTGATAAGCATAGAGGAACCCATTGGACGCTGCAACACCGAACTGAAGCCCTACCATCTTGTTAATTGCCAGGAATCTGGATTGTTGGATCCAACACTGTCTGCACATTGCACTTGGGCCCTCTCAAGTCCTAACCTATGCTCTGCTAGGGACATGCAAACAAAACGGAAATAGCTAACCGTCCGGAGATCTTTCTGTGCAACCAGCTTCTGCCAATGCCTCATGCCTCCCCTGTCGCCGCACCGGAGATCGTCGACGGTGACCGTACACTGGCTACCTTGCTGAATCCAGCCCCTACCCCAGCCGAGATCATATCGACCGACCGACCGACGAAGAGGACACTGTTCCTGCATGTGCAATGAGCAAGTGAGGATTAGTGTAGTGTAGTGTAGTGCAGTGCAGTAGATAGGGGATGAATAAAGCCTCCTCCATGTAGGATCTAGAACTGAATTCAAGCCTGGAATGGAAATGTGCCTGCAGCATGTGCAACCCCCGGCTCGTTAGGTGCGATGGCTGACCTGATGGGAAACCAGGCAGGGAAATGACACCCATTTCCCCTCCCTGGGTTCTGATTTGAAGGATCTGATTACCTGTTATGGAGACATTGGTTTGTGCGGTTGCCGAGCTCGTTCTGGGCGTCCGAAATGACAGCGCCAACTGACCGGCGTAAAGCGGCCACCCGGCGTTGCCGTTTGCGCCTATCTCCCTGAGCCTGGAAGGACCAGGCATGCATTCATTCTTGGCCCTTACCAGCAGGGTGCCATGCCGTGCACTCGTGCCATCATCACTGCGATAAATCGGCGGCATTCGGCAATGAGATGTGAAGTGGTTCAGCTGGATACTATCTCCCAGTTGAATGCAGAACAGGGGTGAACTCTCGAAGTCAAAAGAACAGTACTGTACTTTTTTTGGATGCAAGAGTAGCCTGCCTCAAATAACCAGGCGCACGGCGGCATTTTGTCGGATCACCGACAGTAAAAGTGAATGCACAAAACCAACGTGTAGTTGAGAAGTATGGCATTTAAGCAGTATCAGTACTGGTACTGCTGAAGGGGGCTGGCTTCGACATCCGTGTACAGCTCCCATCAATGTTCAACAGATTGCGATACAACTGTTGAAAACAAAGAGAGGTTGAATGACCGAAGCTCCCAGGCGAAGATAGTACTACGTACTCCAGCAATTACACGACCAGAGAATGCATTTGCAGCAAAGCAGAGGCAAAACAAAGGAAAACAGAGGGGACTGTCAAAGGTAATAACTGTAAGATTCAGATTGTCAGTCTGTCATTGCCAGAACGTCCCAAACAAGAACAATGCAGGGGCAAAAACAAAAACCATCTGCTTTGTATAGAAAAAATGAACAAACAAATTACACTAGGTGTACAGATGTCCTCGACAACCAAACCAACAAATTCAAACTTGGGAAGTCTAGCAAGACCATTCGGTCTCGCTTTTTCAAAGATGTTCCATACAACAAGGGAGGTAACTGTGGGTGCCGAGTGCCTTCCCCTTTGCTTTGCGAATCTTGGCGGATTCTGTCTACGCTATGATGATATCACCATCAGTTTTGACTAATCATGCATCAGGACAAACAACTCTGTAAATAACCTCCATATTTTCACTTCAAATTTGGGCAGCCTACAGAGGGAAAAAATAAATATAGGAAATAAGATACAACAGTATGAAAGTTTAATTAAAACAGAGTGAGATGGATATTCTTTTAAATTAGCTAGCTGATCCAGTCTTGGGTTGCACCGACAGTCCACAAAATCTTTGTTCCAAGTGTTTGACATGGCTCGGACATACAGCTCATACATGTCTTTGTATCAAATTTTCAATGCACGGTGATGCACACTATCCGAAAAGATAAGTAACACCTAACCCCCTAAGGCAAGCATCTAACAGTTAATAATACGCTTCTACAAAGTATAACATAAACGGCTAACTGTTTGCTGCATTGCTTATTACCTATTCAGCACAAGTATAGTTGCAAAAATGTACTCCTTCCGTTCAGAAATATAAAACGTTTTAGCTTTGTGAATCGAATGTATCTAGACGTCTTTTAGTGTATAGGTTCGTAGAGGTTCGGAGTGAACCTATACACTAAAAGGCATCTAGATACACTCATTTCACAAAACTAAAATGTCTTATATTTCTGAACGGAGGGAGTAGTATGCATAGTTAACAGCCATGTCTGGTTTAGACATGTTCAAGAACCAGACACCATTAGTTAGCTAATGACAAAACATGAACTCAAGGAGATTACTGAACCCAGTCACCGCACTACGACTTGCTCATTTTTAGAAGCCACAAACCACTAATTATGGAGTTATTGTTATGAAGAGGGGAGATGTTTCCGCTTGATCACATATCCTATGCACAATGCATGGACTAGGTGTCAAAGCATCATATGTTATGTAGGAGATAAATAAGTAGAAATGCAGCATGAATTACTAGGTCCAAAAAAGTCGGCTAAGCTCTACAATTGGGAATAGGAAGTGGATGGAGCTAGACAAAGAGGTCTTCCATGGGTGCACGCCCTTCCCCCCAGATCCCTGAAACAAAACAGGGACCTTTACAAGTGCTCCTCTTAAGTGCTGGCCCAGGAATTGGGTGAGCCTAAGTGGTTGAGGGCACCAGGTTCATCTTTTTCAAACATGTGCATAACACAAGGAATAAGAAGTGTGGCAGGTACAATTTGTTTTGCTGACAACTGAGGCTGTGGGCGTCTGTTGAGTGGCTCAGCTTGTCGGTTAGTATAGTAGGCAGGAGTCAAATGAGCATTATGGTCAGCGTGCTGGGCGGGCTGACACACCATGACGAGTGCAGCATAGGCCAAAAATAAATCTACTAGTTTGTGTCACATTGTTTGTTTAGATATATGTACAGCACAAATCATGTCTAGACATGATTTATTAGGGTGCAGATAATATTTAGTTGCAAAAGAAGCTCTATGCGTGGGATGTTCGGTAAAATTATTACGTATACAAACATTATAGTTTGTTATGTCTCATGCTTTCTGATCTGAAGTGCTAATACAGTAATACTAATCATGAATTGCTAACTTTGCACAAATCACACTTTCACTATGTTCCTTCTAACAGGACACCTAGGAACCTCCATCAATAAATGATATATCTGCATAATTTATATGCAAGCAAGAGATATGCCAAGAGAATAAATCGGAACCAGAAGATTCCATATTATGCTAATTAAGAAAATTCTCAACGAAAAAGTGAGGTTATGAAAATAAATATTACCCTGTAGCTAAATGGCGAATACAGAGGAGCGCAAATCAAATTACCATGTAAAATTGTAAAAGCTAGGACAGATCAGATTAAGCATCTTATGCTGCCTTTGGGGGACTCTTGGATCTTGGGAATTATCGCTGATCCAGTTGAAGTATAGGATGTACTGCTTTGGTGTTGTAAACGTTGTATCTTTGTTGATTGTTTTGTCCCTTTAATCACGAAAAAGGAAATTATGCCTATATGTACACATGTATTACTACCATATTACTAGATACCGGCTGTGCAAGGGTCGGTTTAGTTGATAGCCAATGTTTAACACACTTTTCTGATATGCGGCAAGCCACACAAAGTTTGGCAAAGAAATCAAACACCACAACTGTGATCTGCCACATCTGTGCGGCCATGAAGAGTAGACACATCTTTGGGAAGTGTGGCTACCAACCAAACATGCCCTAAATACAACCGATTGAACCATCCACTCAACAGAACAAGTTTATTTTTCAACAAGAATCAAGTCAACCGAACAAATATCAACATTAAAAGAACTGAACCACCAGATTATGACGTTGCTAATATTTCTGCACTGGGAACTACTTGCAATCTAACAATACATTCATATCGTGATGGACCTGATACTATGAGGGCAATTTTAACTTTCATCTTAACTGTAGGCTGTAGGTTTTGCAGAAGATTCAGTGTAGCAATCGTATCTCGTCTGCTCCGCTAGCTCTCGCCTCATCACTCAACTCTTTTGCCAGATTCACCTTGGTAGTAAACTCCAACACTGCCAGTTCATCAATGTTCCTTTTGGCTTTTCATCTAGTTTGGAAGCAGTCTAAAAGTCTCAGACATTACCAGGCCATCCAACCCTACGCTAACATTTCAAGTTTGGCTTGCCACTTTGCAGGAGTTAAGTGCACGTACTAGTCTCATCGCCTGCAAAGCAGAACAGGAAAGGATATCCGCCTTGCACTCATGTGTGCTGTTCGACCAAACCCTATTAAGCTGGCATAAGTCTCATCATTTCCAGCAATGGGGATGCTATCACCTGCTATCAGAATCTGGGGATCTAGGCAGGCGTGCAAAAGCATGTGGATGGACAACTTCTTCATCACATTATCCAGATAATGGATGGTAGATGTTCAGACTTGAGCGAAGAGAGTATCTACACAAGTCATCATCTATTTTGCTAATGATCGCGACATAATAGCTGCAAGACAGACTATCTTAACCTTCCCCGTTTTAGTCCACCTAAAGAACTTGGCATGACATCTAACAGACACATTCACCAGGATCACTACTGAGTGTAGGGTCTTACAGTCAAACAGATACACAACATGGATCAAGATTTTATAGAATCCTTATACAATTATCATTCAGGATAATGATCCTCCTCAACTACCAATCTATTCCCTCCTTCCAGATTAACTGAAGTTCTAGATTTGTTACAAGTCAAACTACTTTAAGTTTGACCAAGTTTATAGAAAACAACATAAGACATCAGTTTAGTTTCATGAGATTTGACTTTGTAGATACTAGCAGAATTCACTATAAACTTGTTCAAACTTAGAGAAGTTTGACGAGGGATAAACCTAAAACTTCAATTAATTCGGAAAGGAGGGATTACCATATCAGGAGTAAACTTACTAGTAATAGTCTAAGCTCTTAACTGTATTATCTCTATAGATTCCTCTTATTTATTTGTTTTGTTCTGATTACATGTTCTAAGTTACACAAATGTTTCGATGTTATGTAGATGTATAAAATGGGTAATGTAACTAATTAAGCTTGATGCCAAAATGGAACTAAGAAAGCTTGTATGAAAAGCTTCATTGAAATTAATTTAGAGAAGTTAGAGTGTCAAGTGGGATCCCGCCAAAGTCTCACTTCTAATTCATTTGACAAAATCTAGTTCAAAATTGACTTAGTTACATGAACTAGATTTTTTCAAATGAACTAGAAGTGTGACTTTGGCGGGATCCCACTTGGCACATTAAGAGAAGTCAAAAGAATCACAGTATATACTTGACTTAAATATATGAAGCTTCTGTATTCTGGTCATCCTACAACTATATCAAGTTAAACTGAAGGATAGTCCTATTGAGGAGCCCAAAACCCTGGCAACTCTGAGCACAGCCTCCTCAACTACTTGATGTCCAAAAAAAACAGCACTATCATCTCAGGAAATACAAACTGCCCAAGCAAGAAATTTGTATATCTGTGTGCAACACAAGCTAAAAGCAGGATCCACCGCCTTGAACACATTTTGTTGCCCATCTTAGCATTTCATAATCATCCTTGCAGGTTGCAGGCATCCTGCGACCTCTGTAACAGTATCCGTTCTCACACCCTCAACGGCTCAACACACACTCAGACTCTCCCTTTAGTAGAACAGATTCATACTAATTAATGCAACTCACAAGCATTGTTTATTCATACTAACTCACTATGATTCTGCTAGTCTCCCCCCTCCAACCCAAACCATAGCTCTGTCTCTACATTGGAACGAATAAAGCTAAATATAGATGGTGTGCACTAGAGGCGTCATTTTATACCTTTTTCGCCTATTTACCGGCCAATGCAGCTGAAACCCCTGCACACGGCGAGCCATGCCGCGAAGAGTATGCCGAGGATCACGAGATCTGCGAGGATGATCAGCCAGAGCTGGCGCCTCCACGCCCGCCCCGCACCGTCGCGAGCTCCACGGTCCCCCTTGGGCGTCCCCCGCGCGAGCTCAGCCTCCCTCCGCGTCGCCTCCTCCGCCTCGGCCTCAGCGGCGGCGACATCGGCGGCCTCGCGCGCGAGCGCCCCCTCGTCGGGGAACGGCAGGCGGAGCGCCAGGCGCTCCATCTCGTCCCGCATCCTGAACTCGGGGAGGCATCGCAGGCGGCGGAGGAAGAGCAGGAGGTGAGACGCCGGGAGCTGCGGGGCGAGCGAGACCGCCGCGAGCGCGAGCGGCGGGGCGAGGAGGAGCGCGTGCGCGCGCCCCGCCGCGGAGTGGGTGACGTACTGGTGGTGCGGGGGCGCCGAGGCAGCGAGCGCGGCGGCGAGCGCCGGCAGGTCGTGGGTGCCGGCGCCCCCGGCGTCCGGGTCGTGGGCGAGCTCGGCGACGATGGAGCTGTCGCGGAAGGTGCACGCGTACAGCAGCGGGTGCGAGGCCGGGAGCATTCGAGGCAGCTCGGCGGCGCGAGGGATATCTCAAGGATTTGGATTCGCGGGGAGGTTGGGAGAAAGGGGAACTGCAGGAGGACAGGAGCTGACGGTGTCTGTCTGTTGGTGTTGGTAGAACAGAATGGAGATGATGGAGGAAGCCAGACTGGAGCTGTGTGTGATTTGAGTTTTGTGGGAAAAGGCTACTAAAACGGCTTTCTTTTGAATCTTCCTTTTGGAACTGGATGATTATCATGCTAGCGTCAGCCTAGCAGCTGCTCAATAATAGGACATCCCTATAAAAACTATCGTGCAGGGAACTTGAGATTAAAAAAATGCTCTATACCTAATTTTACAGCAGTCCAAATTTTGGCCCTCATGCTATAAAGCATCCCTGACAGTGCCCGTATAACGCAAACAGTAAACGTCCGAATATGGGCAGCCAAATTCGCGGAAGGTGGCGATATTCTCTTTTGCGGTTCTGGTTTACGGGGACTGCTCGGCGAGGTGAAATAGAAACAAAACTGTAAACATATTTCGATAGTTTCGACAGCAAAAGCGGCAACAGTTCCGACAGTTTGTAGGGTGATCATCACATAAAATCTAACAAAAGACACAGCAAACAACATACGCAGGTCGAGCTCAAGCCCCAAATGGACTCTCCGGTGGCAGCACCCTAGCCGAAGAAGAACCATGCATCGAAGCGACATCATTCTCCATGTCTTGCTTCCTCCTTGCTAGGATCTCGTCCCTACGAATTTCCCACCACTTTTTTGTGATAGCATCCATGAAGGTCTGATCCATCATCATGGTCCTCCTCTTCTTTTCTTTCGCCTTATCATCGGCGGCTAAGGATGGCAATTTTATCCATAGGTACGGGTACCCGCGGGTATCGTACCCATATAGGTAGGATATGAACACACTTTTATACGCATAGGTAATACACATATCCTACCCGTTAAGTCACGGATACGTGCACGGGTATAGACTTGTGCCCGTGGGTACATACCCTGCCATGTCAAACTTACCTATAGAGTTTTAACCTAAGCGGCCAAAAAAACTAGGGACAAGTATGAGATTGCGACTCCTAGACTTTAATTTGATACTTTCATGTACTCGTCTATTATTAGTAAGTATAAATTATTATATTTTTTCAAATATACTATTGATGAAAATAAAATTTGAATAACTTGTGTACTATTGGTTATACCCGTCGGATACCCAATAGGTACGGGTATCCGCCGGGTATGGATATGAGTAAAGTTTTAGACCCGCGGGTACAGGTATAGGTACATTTTGTATTGACTACACGGGTATGGGTATGGTATTGCTCTACCCTGCCCATTGCCATCCTTAAGGCGGCTTGATCAACCTCTTCCAATGCATCCTCTTCACCATCCTCTTTCAATGCATCCTCTCCGTCGTCCTCCACCTCATCATCATCTCCATCCAAATCATATGCAGTGAGTGGTGCCTCGGTGATGCACACCTCGCTATCGTTGAGTAATTGCACGGATGAGTACCTTGGTGGCAATTCGCCGAACGCGTTGTGGGCGCCAACCGCGGGAGCTTCTAGTGAGGCGATTCTGGCCAACGGCGGGGCATGCTGTTGTGGCATCCCGCAAAACCACTACTAGAAAATCGCGTTGAATTTGTGCATTGCATCGTCATCATCATGCATTGTTTGCTAAAACTAATTTCGCAAAGCCTGTTTTGTTTTTCTAAAACGCCCCCATCTTTACTCAAACGCCAAACCCGGGTCGCCGGACTATTTTTGTTTTGACTGTAATCGGGTTGCAAAAGACTTGTTCGAAAACAAATAAAAATTATAATTATTTTAGTGGGGCAGTCGAACGGGCCGAAGCGACCCGAACGACCACCCCAGAAAATATAAAACGGTCCACCCCAACCAGCCCCATCTAATCCTAAACCCACCTGGAACTCTACCCAACCATCTGGCCACATCACTCTGGCCAATCCCTGTGCGCCACCTCAGCTACCCCCTCCCCCCTAACCAATCCTGGCCTGCCACATCACTCCCCATCTCTCCCTCTCTTTTCCCTCTCCCCCTCACACGCGCACATGTCCAGCCCCCTCCCCCTTACCTTTTTCACCCAGTCCATCCTAGCCCCTCCCTGCCCCTCTCTCAACCCGTGGGACCCCCAGCCGCCGAGCCCACCTGCCAGCGTCACTCCTCTCTCCCTCTCTTCCTCAGCCTCCACACCGACCGACCCCACCCGGCCCCACCCTCAGAATCGGACCTATGCAAGTTTGAGCAAAATTCGCCAAACCCGCATAGAAACGATTCAAAGGTGCCCACCAGGCACTTTCGTGCGGGTGGAAAACGAAGTAATAACATTACACAACAGTCCTCGATGGGACCCACAGAACAGATATATATAACAGCGACTCAAAGAGTCAAGAATACAGATATAATATACAAAGATCCAAATCACCTTGAAAACGATATAGCGTCCAGCTACGGACAAGATGCAAATGGGGCTAAGAGCCCTGAAGAATAACCAATGGCGTCCATAACCCTGCCCAGGCCAAGCCGGAAGGGTAACCCTGCTAACGGCGTCGATCTCAAAACCTGCTTAACAAAAGGGGTGCCGACAGAGGGCAAAGCAGAAAACAAAGAAGGAGCGTCAGTACTGAGGCCAGTACACGGCGAGGCTAGAATTCAGCGGTCCTCGCCTACATAGGTATGGTGGACTGAGCGGCAGCGACAGCATGTTCTAAACAACCTATAGAGACTCGATACAACTGGCGGTTATCAGAGAGGGGTGAGAGAGACCTATTCGGATCCAACCTGAAGCTAACACCAAACAAACCCATCCTGGCGTTTCCCCCTCGAGACCAAACGAGGAAGTCAACCGAGGAACTCACACAGTTGGCAGTTTTATTTATTCGGTTATCGTTGCAGCAATTACTAGTCAGGTCTAAGATAGTCGTCCTGATAAAATAAGCAGTGGGCACTTTTATTTAACCATTCCGTTATAGTTGCAACATTTACTATTCAGATACAGATAGCATGAGATAAACCCAAAACCCAGCAGTTGTTGGTACTTTTATTCAGCCATTTCGTTGAAGTTGCAATACTTACTAGTCAGATACTTTTGTCGCAAGCGACAACCAAACAAGCAATTGTGGGCAGTATTAATTAGCCATTCCGTTGTAGTTGTGCTGATTACTAGTCATTATAAGTCAAATTTATAGCAGATAAACTTTAGTTATGCTTGTCTATGATCGAGATACTGTGCTCCAAGTCGTCCATATCCGCGGACACGGCTTTCAGAAAGTTTTACCCGGCCGGGGTGCACCAATAGCAACACACACTCGATCAACCTCGGAAAAACCAAATCAAAACCCAACGAGGCTTTCACGACTGAACAATCACAGGATTCAGAAATATTTCAGGGGGCCACCCTTTGGAGTACACCCGCAACGAAGTAAGCTAGCTCCGAGACGGACCCCAAAGTTTGTGGGGCCGGCGGTAAACGACAGCAGGTCCCCAAACGGGGACTGTCGATACCACGTAAACGGGTCACAAGTCCTAAACAGTACAGTGTGCAGTACCTCGCACAATCGTAAATAAAGCAGTAAAACATGGCATAAGTACAGGATAGTAATAAAGCCCCAAACTAGTTCGTGGCCCCAAGAAATAAGACGGAATCAAGCTCTGGCTCAGGGGGGTCCCATATACCTCCCGGATGTGGATAGCGCGATGAAT
Organism: Avena atlantica; assembly: GCA_910589765.1. Lineage (NCBI taxonomy): Eukaryota > Viridiplantae > Streptophyta > Magnoliopsida > Poales > Poaceae > Avena > Avena atlantica. The sequence continues at coordinate 84,440,045 of OU342735.1, read as the reverse complement.
CAAGGAACAGGTATCAAGTACTCGGGGTCTTACGGGACACAAGTGGGCGTTCGAAAACCAAATATTATCTATCACCCACCGATGCCTCTGCTTATTTCAATTTTAGTTGTTAAACAGAAATTAAAGTGAACAATAAGTAAAACTATGATCATCTCCAACATCAACATGCGGCAATACATCAACAACTGTGGCATATGACGACACACAACAGCAATATAGCAAGCGACGGCGACGCGCAAGACCAACTAGCTACCAAACAACAGGCAATAGGGTGTGTCCAAGGCAATATATGGTTGCAAGGGATATCAAGGGTACGGAAACTAGAGCATCGCAACTCAGATAGCAAAAGATCAACAGGAGGGAATAAAGACTATAAAGGTAAGATAGGTAGAAAAGGGGAGATGCTCGCCTGAAAACATTGTCGAAGGATTCAACCGAAGATCGGGGCGAAGCTCACATCAACTCAACGGCCTTATCCGCGAAGAAGCAAAACACTAGAAGAAACACCGGATGCAAGATTTAATACCACGGCAGAAGATCGGCATGATGCATGTATGATGGATGGCATGGCAAAGTGCGATGCAATTAGGTCATATTAAACGGGACCGGGGTCCGACAATTAATTAGGTGGCTCAAGTTATTTAACTACCCCGCAAATTAAATGTTGTTAAAACAAGGCAAGATAAGATACCGGTTCGCTACACAAGTTTAAATGAGGCCGATATGAGACTAGTTTTGCCGCATATGGGCCCCATATTTAATTATTAGGTGAATCGGCATAAGGCCCCCAAACCACAGATATGCATGCAAGGATGGCAATTCAATATGCAACAAGTTGTTATTATGTTTTAAAATAGGGTTCTCGGATAAGGGTCACACTTTAGGGTTCTCGACGATCTTGGGGTTTTCCGGGGTTCGACGTTCCGCACCGGGGTCGGTCTTGATGTCGCCAGAGTACTTGGGTTACCGTTGGTGCGGTCATGGCGTCGGAAGGGAAACTTGAAGTCCGTGACGGGGGTCTTGTCGGGGTTCTCGGCTTTGGTGGTCGAGGACGAACGGGTTCGGTCTTGGCTCCTGCGGGAGAGCTTGGCGTTCCGCGGTCTGTGATGGAGATCTTGTACTTGTGCAGCGGATCATGTCTCTCCAACTCGATCTTGGAGCACCACCGACTTTCCAAGCGTCACCACACTACACCATGTACACGTCGACATCGACCACTGCACAACTTCACTTGGTATTCCTTCGCGATTCAAACAAACTTCGGTCGCAGCACTTGGTCCCAGGGAGCTCACGCGGGACGGCGAGGCTAGCGGGGCCTGGCGGCGCGCTCGACGTGGGGCCCGCGGCCGGCGAGGAGGCGGGACCCGAGGAGGCGCTGGCTGCCTGTGGCCGAAGAGGGAGACGCCAGCAGCGACAGGGACGAGGGGCAGGCGATGCTGGCGACGGAGGGGCCGCTGGGGCGGTTGCTGCGGGGGTCAGCGGGTCGGGGTAGGTGGCGGCGCCGGCGGACGGCGGGCGCGGCTCGCCGAGGCGGATGGGGGCGACGACGGGGCCGGCGACGGGGGCTAGGGGCGGCTGCTCGCGGCGAGGCTCGCCTGAGAGCGAGGGAGGCGCAGGGCGTGCGGGCCGTGCGGGGTTGCCGGCGAGGGTGGGGAGGTGGATGCGGCGAAGCGGCGGGGTCGCAGTGGTAGGCGGCGGGGGTTCGCGCGAGGGAGGTGGGCCGGCGGAGCTGCGCTGCGGGCTGGCTGAGACGCTGGAGAAGGAGGCCGGCGACGGTGAGGTGAGGGGGCGAGGTGGGGGCGCCGGCGGAGCTCGCAGAGAGCGGCGGCGGCGGAGCCTGGGAGCGGCGAGCGGCGAAGGGGAGGAGGCAGGCGGTTGGGCTGGGCACTGGCGGCGCGGCGGCGGAGCTGAGCGTCGCCGGAGGCGAGGCAGGGGCGGGGGACGGCGAGACGAGGTGGAGGGGAGAGGGTCGCGTGGGGGTGGGCGCGTGCGCGCGGGCGTGGAAGAGGCCAGGGGGAAGATGCACAGGGAGAGGGGCTGTTCTGGTGGGGCCGGGTGGGGTCGGTCGGTGTGGAGGCTGAGGAAGAGAGGGAGAGAGGAGTGACGCTGGCAGGTGGGCTCGGCGGCTGGGGGTCCCACGGGTTGAGAGAGGGGCAGGGAGGGGCTAGGATGGACTGGGTGAAAAAGGTAAGGGGGAGGGGGCTGGACATGTGCGCGTGTGAGGGGGAGAGGGAAAAGAGAGGGAGAGATGGGGAGTGATGTGGCAGGCCAGGATTGGTTAGGGGGGAGGGGGTAGCTGAGGTGGCGCACAGGGATTGGCCAGAGTGATGTGGCCAGATGGTTGGGTAGAGTTCCAGGTGGGTTTAGGATTAGATGGGGCTGGTTGGGGTGGACCGTTTTATATTTTCTGGGGTGGTCGTTCGGGTCGCTTCGGCCCGTTCGACTGCCCCACTAAAATAATTATAATTTTTATTTGTTTTCGAACAAGTCTTTTGCAACCCGATTACAGTCAAAACAAAAATAGTCCGGCGACCCGGGTTTGGCGTTTGAGTAAAGATGGGGGCGTTTTAGAAAAACAAAACAGGCTTTGCGAAATTAGTTTTAGCAAACAATGCATGATGATGACGATGCAATGCACAAATTCAACGCGATTTTCTAGTAGTGGTTTTGCGGGATGCCACAGCTGTAGAGGAACGGGGCAGGGTTGCTTCTTCTTGACGGCGCCCGCCGCCGCCTTCTTTGGACCGTTGGGATTCTTCCGTGGTGCGGCCACCTTCTTGGGTTGAGCGACGGGTGCCGGGCGGAGAAAGGCGTGAGCACCGCCGGTCACGGAAGCGACGACCGGCGAGACGACCTGCCCGGCCGCACCTTCCTCTTCTTCAGGGCCGATGCGGCGGCGGCCGGCGAGCACGCGTGGACTGCCGAAGCGACGAAGGATGGCTCCTGCGGGTGTGGAACCTCAACATCTACTGACGGGAGCTGTGTAGATTCCATGGCGTCAATTCCGTGCGGCGGCGAGGGCGGGGAGCGGCGGGGGAGATAGATCGACGACGGTGGCGAAGCTGAAGCGGGAAGGAAGGTGGAGGAAACTTTTGTCCCGCCAAAAAGAAGAGGAGTGTGGGTTGGCGCTCGGTTGGACCGCAGAAACCAGATATGCTCGGATCGGAGGAGGATATTTGGCGCTCCCGTAATTTTTTTTTGGATTGGGTGTGTTTACAGACACTGATCGGCGCGCGATTTTTCTAGGACACTGATAAATGACGATTATTTTATGGTTTTAGAGTGTTTACGACACTACTAGAGATGTTCTAATATGGAGAAGAATAGATGTTATGACACGATAGCAATGTCCTATTATAAAGCAACCGCTGCGGTAGTCGTGCTGAAAAATACAACACCTACTAAAGCTCTAGCCGTTTTGGTTCTTATATCTCTAAAACATCTACCCTATAATCAAAATATGGTGTCCTATTATTATAGGCCAGTTGTTATAGATGTTCTACCTGCAGCCACTTTGACTACCATGTGCATGTGCCCATGCTACTCCTACAAAGATCTTTTCACGGCTGCAAAAAGATCTCAAACCTAACTTTCCTTTTGTGTATGTATGTTGCATTTTTAGATATGCGAACATCTTTACACTAAATCTACAAGAACTTGCAACATGTAGTAAAATATTTTGCAATATTTCAAGCATGTCTAAGTAGCAAAAAAACTCTAAATGTTACATTTTTTGTGTACGTAATATTTTCATTAATGCGACGTTGTTTTGTGATATTTTTCTGTGAATCATCAAGAACCGACGGCGTGTAGCAAATTTTTTTGCAACATTCCAGCATGCTCATGTAGCAAAAATATATAGTATGTAGAAAATCCCTATTTGTTTGTCCAAGTTATCATTCACCATGAATTTCTTGACATCAGACAATTTTTCTCCTTCTCCATCTCCACTAAATCCACCTCGGCTTTTCCCTTAATCGTGTCCAAGTTACCATTCACCACCTTTTTCAATTTCATTCATGAATTTTTTGACATCAGCCATGAGACTTGTGTATTTCTTGTAAGCCTTGTTCTTCTCATCGGCTAGTGCTACATCATCTTGCCATTCTCCACCCTCTTATCAATTCTAGAACTGTTGTTGTGATGGTACATTGCCCACAGCCTAGACAAAGCATTCTTGAGTGTTATTTTCCTCTCTTGCACATCTAACCATGACACAAAGCCATAGCTTGTCACTTCCTACAAAAAATCACAATAATAAAGTAACTTCTTTCATCATTTATATCTTCCTACATTTGCATCTTTGTATACGTAACTATGGACAAAAATTACTCTTGCAACTATCTAGAAGTAATATTGTACATCTAACAATGCACTAATAATATACAACAAATAGTAAATGATGCAAACAATTGCATTTCTATAAGAACACCTACGCTAACTATGGAACTGGATCTATTGCATTTATTTGCATCTCAGTTATAGTGTAGCCTATCTAATATTGGATTTAACTGCAATATCTGCAATTAGATGTCGGGTCACCGCACGTATTTAAAGCATAGTCCAAGTCCGTGATGTCCTAGTCGAAGATAAATTGGAGATGAATCGAGGAATTCTGTGAAAAAATCGAAACTTCCCAAATCGGGTAAGAACCCTAATCCTAAAAATTGAGAAATTTACCCCTAGCACTGAAGGGCTCGGGCTCTTTTCGTCATTCCACTTGGGCATGGAGGCGAAAAAGGCGGACGTACGGACGACTTCGATGGACGGCAGAGTAGCAGCTGGAGCAAGGGCGGGAGCAGCACGGAGGTAGACGACGATAGAATGAAAGCTTGGTCAACGAATATCTAGGTTATGTTATCTCCAAAGTGATAGACAGAAGGGTCCCACAGATGCCGATTAACCTCGGGCACAAATGGCCGTGTCCATGCTCCGTGATCTAGCACCATGTCATCAATTATTGTGGTCCATCCCTATCTGAAGGAGCGTTAAATGGCATAAGACAATGGGTTAGTGCAGGTTGGTAGTTTTCTACAATAGTTTGAAAAAAAAATCTGAAAAGTGGTATTTTTTGAGCCCTAGCTTGAAAAGTGGTAGCTTTATTCAATTTTCTCATGGATTCACCATAATTTATATTTGCACAATATGTACATTCAATATTGTAGATGTAGATATTTTTTCTAAATATTTGATCAAGATTTAATTTTAACTAAACTTAGATGGCTTATATTTTTGACGGAGGTAGTTTACGTATTAAGTCGTGTTCCAACGAAGCAATCAAACCTATAAAAAACATCGAACATGTCAATAGTGTACAAGGACATTCGCTATAAACCGTTGCACACACATCCACTACTCATATTGCCTCGCGATCAGCTGTACCCGTCGGCTGGAAATCCGCTTCCGAGAAGATAGTCCTAGCTCATGTTATTTTCACGACAACGGCATTGTTTTCTTGGCAACCACATCCATTGTTTAAATGAGAATGTTAGCGCTGAATAGTGAATGTGAAGGAATGGGAAATTTTGAAGCTCACTCCTACTCCCTCTGTTTCAAAATATAAGATGTTTTAGGTTTGTAAAAAGAATGTATCTAGACTCAGGGGCGGACCTAGAGCAAAATTAACCCGGTGTCACTATATGAGTAACACATAATTTTTGACAAGATTTAGGGGTGTCACACACTATAAATTGATCAAACATATGAAGGAAATCAATTTGGATCCGGTGTCCTGTGATCCCTGCTGGCCTAACGTGGGTACGCCCATGTCTAGACTTATTTTAGTGTATATGTTCACTTTAAACCTAAGTAATCTAAAACATCTTATATTTTGAAACGGAGGGAATACCTCAGACAGACTGTGTATTATCAAGTACATGTGGGTTTGGGTACTTGGGTTGGACTTTGACACTAGCTAGATGCACTGATGCAGCATGTCGGCTGCAATAGATCTACTACTGTACTGAAAATTAAGTTTGTTTTAAATCTCACGTGGGCATGTGGGAGCCGTTGGAGCTTGGATCTCAACGCGCACCACCCCCTTGGCCATTGCCAGCTTGTCCAAGATTAGATTGACTTGGACAACTATATTTTGTTATATTGGAGTATTTAATTCCCGTTAAGGCACGCTTTGCATTGGATTCTTGAAGGCGCGGGCCCGTGGGCCGGGCGCTCTAACCATGGCCATTCATCTTTCCTCGTGATTTATTCACGGGTAGTAGTCATCAAGGCTTGTACAATTTATTCTCAAAAAAAAAAAAATCAAGGCTTGCTTCATGTTCTATGATTCAGTTTTCCTTTTCTGTTCAAGGCTTGAACGTCGGACACGGCACTTGTTGTGCGGGCTGCGGGGTGTGAGGCTGTGAGCCGTGGCAGAATGGACAAAAATAACCCAAATGCGAAAGGATTTCACAAATGATTCATCTGGAAAACTATTTTCCTGAACTAACCCTTTTTGTAGCGTCTAACAGCTAGGCGCTACACTCTACAGTGTAGCGGTGTAGCGTCTTTCAGCTAGGTGATATGCCCCTGCCAGCGTGGCGCCGCCTGGCCCCTCCCTGGCCCCACCCGGTCGTGCGACGCCCAGGCGCTATGCCTGGGACGACTAACGCCCAGGCGCTATGCCCAGGGTGTAGCGCCTGTCTGATAGGCGCTATGTCTTAAAGTGTAGCGCCTATGAGACAGACGCTACACTTTGAGACTTAAGCTGTCGCGCCGCAGCCCCCTCCCCACCCCTCCCCATTCACTCCCAGGCGCCTGGAGAACAGCAAGGAGGCCAGCGACGGTTCCTCTCTCTCCCCTCTCTCAAATCCATCCCTAAAACCAACAGATCTGAGGGATTTGACCGTGGATTTGCTCCCTCATCCCTCCCTCAAGGTAATCCCCTCATTTTCCCTCTCTTTCATCCAATAAATCTTGCACATTATCCTCAAACCCTAGGTCTAGTTGGATTCATAATATGACCTATGTGTGTATGTTTTTGGTTATTTGGAAGTTATGTATTAGTTGTATTTGATGGGGAATGGAAGTGTGTTGTTGATTTGCATTGTGTATGATGGTCTTATATGGATTTGTATGGATGCGTGAATAATATGCTCCCATATTCTTTGTAGTTTATTGTATAAATTAAAACAATGGCCACATACCACACACATTTTATTGATGTTTGGAATATATATGTAGGATGGTGTGGCTACTTGAGGATTACTATGATCATCAACACCGGGCATACTTGATGGCCGAGAAGAATATGGTAATAAAACCATGGTTGAACTTCTTTGCTTTTATTTTTCTATTGATTCAGTTGTGTTGGAAAAACCATAATGTTCGATCTTGTATGTATGCAGAGGCTTCATCCCCTCAAGATTCGGTCTCATGGCGCGTCTTCGAATGACATGTCGTACGACGAGCGGTACACCGAGTACATCAAGCGGCTAGGCCTCCTCCCTTTCATCACGCTTGTGAGCCGGTCGACGCCGAACCTCAACGCGGCTGCTATTACCGCACTCGTCGACCGGTGGAGGCCGGAGACGCACACTTTCCACCTCCGGACCGGCGAGATCACTCCTACTCTTCAGTATGTTTCCATGATCTTTGAACTTCCTATCGCGGGGGAGCCTCTCTGTATGAGCACAGATTCCGATGGGTGGCGCAATGCGATGGATAGACTTATTGGCATGTCTCCTGAAGAACTTGAAGATAAGAGCAAAGATAGAGTCCCAGCAGGCGCGACATATGCGTGGATCGTGTCTAACTTTAGGGAATGCCCGAACCCCGCCGAGGTTGAGGTGATTGAGACACATGCTCGTGTGTACGTGTGGTATGTCCTTTCTAGGACTCTGTTTGCTGACAGCGGAGGTAGGACCGCTCAGTGGATGTGGCTCAAGGCACTAGCAAACTAGGATAGCAATATCAGCTGGGGTTCGACGGCTCTTGCCTACTTGTACCGGCAGGTAATCACATGTGCACTCTACATTCATTTGTATATGTCGAGTCCACACATATGCTATACTGACCTCGTTTTTGTTCACTTGCAGTTGGACGATGCCTGTCGTAGGGCAGGCGAAAATGCCGGAATAGGTGGTGCTATGGTTCTTCTCTCGATATGGAGCTGGGAACGCTTACCAGTTGGTCGTCCCAAAGAGGTGGGCCACCATCCTTGGCCAGCGTATAATAGAAACCCTCTACGCCAGCCGACTTGGGCTTACAAGTGGGACGTGGTATCAGAGATGACAAGCGATGTTGATGCCATGTACCTCAAGTACACGAACGAGTTTGATGCGATTACGCCCGAGCAGGTAGATGTTTATCTATACGTCACTATCCATAATATTTACTTCACGAGTCAAAATCGATACCAAACATGTTCTTGTGATATGTTGCAGGTGGAGTGGGAGCCTTATGGTTGTGGGGACGAGTTTGGTATTGCTCCCGGGTTTGATATTAACCCGAAGTGCTTGAAGGAACAATCTCTCTGGCTCATGTGTTGCCCATTGATTTGCAATTGGGCGGTTGAGTTTCATATGCCACAACGGGTGATGAGGCAGTTCGGGTTGTTTCAGTGCAACCCTCCCGTGTGGAAGGACACCGACAAGGAGCTTCATCGGTTAGTTAGCATGAGAACTTGTGCTCAATTGCTTTGGATGGTACTAACATGGTTCTTTGTTGTTGTTCAGGTTGGACAGAAAGAGGCAGAGGAAGATCAAGAATTGGGATCACCATCATAGGAGGCACGTCATGGAGTTCCTCATTTGTGTGGAGAATGCTTGACGAACGGAATGGAATAGTGGAAGAGCACATTGCCCAGTAGCATTTAACAACTACATCCATTGGTTTCTTGGTAGTACCCGTGTCTCCATTTGCCCGCCGTCCTATGAGGAAGAAATATTGGAGGAGCCAGTCCAGTTCGATGAACTTGCCTACACTCAGTACAACCGGCAGGTCAGGGGGGGACCGACATCCCGCTTTCTTCCTCACTCAACTTTACGGTAAAGTTATCGTTGCCTTCGCATTACTTTCCTTGCACTCTCATCTCTTTCTTGCCTAACATGTTCTTGTTCTTGACTATGTAGAGAACGAAGGTAAAGAAATATGCCGACGATGCCGAGGCGATTCTTTTTTCTGCCCCTAAGGGGAAAAAGGGAGAAGGCATGATACGAAACTTCCTTAAGGTATGGATGCGAGACTTACTCAAGATAGGCATGTTCTTGGTTTGACTTATGTTGTTATTTGTTACAGCGCTCGGCCCAAAAGATGCGTCGCTTATCTAACGTGCTAGGTTCGACATCACACTAAGTTCACACACATCATCCATCGTTCATACGCGAGCTCCCGGTTACATAATCTAAAGCATAGGTCCTTTGCCCTTCCTCTTCTTCTCTTCCTCTTCCTCCATGGAACGCCACGCCGCTTGACGAAGTCTTTCCCTCTCCGCAGCACGAGCCTCCTTAGCTTGGCGCTCCTCGTCCTCCTCTTTCTTGCGGATCTCGTCATTACGTTCCTTGCGCTTCCTCGCCATGTCCTCGTCACGCAGCCATTCTTGGTAGCGACTTCTTCTTATGGCAAAATCGATCTCTTGGATAGCCTTGTTGGATTGAGGTTGCTCAAGGTCTATCCAAGTGTAGTACCTGCATACCGGAGGGGAGACTACAAGAAAATAGTGCATGTTAGAGGATATGCTATGGAAAAGCCATTATTCACTTCATTGCCATCCCGGTAAGAACTTGTCCTTGGTCCGAGCACTATGCCTTTGCCACCATCAACCGTGGCTTCATCCGTGAGACTAAGATCACGAAACAAAGGCACCCGATGGTCCCACCTCAATACGGTATGGTGGATTTCGGCCTCTCTAGCCGTGAACCCCTCCTCGTCAACTTCTTCTTCGGGACCATCATCATCCGAGTCTGAAGCATAGCCTCGAGAATACGGGAGTTCACGGTCCATGTCATGTTGAGTGATATATTTCTCCAAATCACCAACATTGTTGTCATGGAGTTCAACAGCATCATCATCTTCACCCTCACAGTCATCATTGTCCTCTTCCAACACTTCGTCTTGGTGTCTTGAAATCGGGCTCAATGTTTGGCTCAAAGGAGGTTCAATCCATAGCTCTTGCTCCACGGGTCGAGGACTCCTACTATCCAATGGGGAAGCACGACGGTTCAAGTCCAAAGGCAATGAACTATCAACCTTCTTGGTGGCAAATAGCTCAAGAGCCTTATCTAGTGATTCGGACACCACCTCCTTGTATGCAAGCCAACGAGCCTCGGAGAAGATACGCATGGTCTTCCAACGGATATGCACTCCAAAACCCACATTATGTCTTCCTTCCAACTCAACAACATCACATCGGTCCATCCATTTCAATTCAATCCTCACTTGCTCCAAGACCTCGACATAGGTGGGACTACGCTCAAACATAATATCTAGCTCATCCAGGTCCGGTTCTATGTTGCCTTTCAAAAAGGCATCCTTGTCCACATGATGAACATGAACAATTCTTGCCATCCCTAACACATAGGAGAATATGTTCATTAACTAACCATGACAAGATAAACAAAACTATACTAGACACATTACCAAACCATAAAGCTAACAAGAACACCCTCTCTTACATAAGCAAACCCTAACCCTAACCCTAGCCATAACATTCCAATATACCAAACAATGTCATTTCAACAACCCTAAACCTAACTAAATGCTTCATACACATCTTTATAACCAACATTGGCCAATAAATCTAACAAATTTCCAAACATTTCTCTCCAAATCAAATTTCTAGGGTTTCAAGCCAAATCCAACCAAAATGAAAGATTTCAAGAGGTCAAAACGGAGGGGAATGAGGGAGGGTACCTCTAGCAGCTGGGGAGAGGCACAAATCCACCAAATAAAGCTTTCAATGTGAGAGATTTGAGGAGGGGGAGAAGGGGGCGCCTCCTTGTTGTTCTTCCTGCTTGGGTCGAGCTGGGAGTGAATGGGGAGGGGTGGGGAGGGGGCTGTCGTGCGACAGGTTAAGTCCTAGGGTGTAGTGCCTGTCTGCTAGGCGCTACACTTTAATGTGTAGCGCCTATCAGATAGGCGCTACACCCCGGGCATAGCACCTGGGCGTTACTCGTCCAAGGCATAGCGCCTGGGCGTCACACGGCGGGGTGGGGCCAGGGAGGGGCCAGGCGGTGCCACGCTGGCAGGGGGCATAGCGCCTAGCTGAAAGGCGCTACATTGTAGAGTGTAGCGCCTAGCTGTTAGGCGCTACAAAAAGGGTTAGTGCCAGTGAAATAGTTTTCCAGATGGGTCATTTTTGTGAAATCCTTTCAAATTTGGGTTATTTTTGTCCATTCTGCCGTGAGCCGTGAAGGACACAAGCTGTTACCAATTTGGAACCCTCGAAGCCTGAATCTCGCCTCTGATGTTGGAAGATATATCGTCTTGGATTTGGAAAGGATGAGGCAGTTCTTCATTTTCGTTTTCGTTTCCAGTTTCCCGTCGACCCGAATAGGGAGACGCCTCTGTTGGAATTGGTGGGCTAATAAGCAGAGGCAGCTTCTTCTTCTCCCAAATCTACTGAAAATTAACCTCCCAGAGAGTCAGGATCCTAGCCTTGTCTCGATCCATCCATGTCGCCGCCTGTGGACGACTTGACCAAGGGTCTGGTACAAAGTAGCCGGAAACGCGGAACGGTAGACCGTTCCATGTCCCAGGATCGTCGTCCCGAATCGAGGTACGGGGACGAGGAGCGGTACGATAGGAGACGATGTATGGTACGCGTCCCCGGACAGTCTGGTGCAGTACCTCGATTCACCGATCCCATAGTTGAAACTCGTTTCGAAACATGGGAAACGACAACTTGCTTCACGGGAACAGACCTACCTTTAACCAAGCATCGTATATTAGGTAACAGATGATATGCTTCATTTATTCATGTATATGCAGTTATGCACACCCGATTCATGGAATCAATCCAGGATCCTTCTTTAATGAACGGTGATATATCTAGCCCTGCAAGGTTGCAACCCTAGCGCCATTCTTCTCGCCTGAGGCAAGGAGCCAAGGACACAGGGCGCACTGCTCGAGGATCCAAGAGTTCAGACTTCAGAGTTCATACTTTCATAGTTAGGTACAACATTTAGTTCATCAGAGATCAGATCTTGGTTTGTAATTATAATTTTGTGTGTTATATTTATGAATGTGTTCATTATTTAGAGATCTATGTTGGAGATATGCCCTAGAGGCAATAATAAATGTAGTTATTATTATATCTTTGTGTTTATGATAAATGTTTACATTCATGCTATAATAGTATTAACAAGGAAACATTGATACTTGTGTGATTTGTAAACTTAATTAGAAGTCCCTAGTATAGCCTCTATACATCACTAGCTTGTTGGTTGATAAATGATTGTGGTTTCCCTATCATGAACATTGAGATGTTATCAACAACAAGATCATATCATTAGGAGAATGATATGGTGGACATACTCCTATAGATAAGCGTAGCATAAAGATCAAGTCATTTCAATAGTTCAATTGCTATATGCTTTCTGATACATAGTAACCTAATTCCTTCGACCATGAGATCATGCATATCACCTTTACCGGATGGATGCTTTGATGACATCAAACACCACACCGTAACTGGGTGGCTATAAAGGTGGCATTGAGTGTTCGGAAAGTATTGGTTGAGACACATGGATCAAGAGTGGGATTTGTCCATCCATATGACGGATAGATATACTCTGGGCCCTCTCGGTGGAATGTCATCCAATTAGCTTGCAAGCATGTGACTGGCTCACAAGGGATCACATATCACGGGAACGAGAAAAGAGTACTTATCGGTAACGAGGTTGAACTAGGTATGCAGAGATACCGATGATCATAACCTCGGATAAGTAAACTATCGTGAGACAAAGGGAAATTGGTATCGTATGTAAGTGGTTCATTCGATCGCAAAGTAATCGTAGAAATATGTGGGAGCCATATGAATTTCCAGATTCCTCTATTGGTTATTGTTCGGAGAAGTGTATCGATCATGTCCGCATAATTCACGAACCGTAGGGAGACACACTTAAGGATTCGACGTTGTTTGAGTAGTTATGGAATGAATGAGAAAGAGACCGAATGTTGTTCGGAGTCTCGGATGGGATCCGGGATATCACGAGGTGATCCAGAATTGTCCGGAGAATAAGATTCATATAAGGAAAGTCCCGTTTCGGAGTTGGGGAATGATTCCGGTGTTTTCATCGGGAATGTTCTAGAAGGTTCTGGAATGTCCGGCACTCCGGAGGGGAAGGGGTACATGAATGTGTCATTGCAAGTTGGAATGATTGCATCATGTACTAAGTGTCTTCGCTGTCCAAAATAAAGGGTTTATTCAAATCCTAAATTGAAAAGTCAAACAACTAGTTTGAAAGTCAAACGGCAAGTTTTGGAAAGAGGAGGAGGAGGTTGAAACCGAGTTGGGGAGGGAGTCCCTCCTCCCCAAGCTGGCGCACCACCCAAGCCGAGTTGGGGAGGGACTCCACTCCCTCCCCTTGGCCGCCTTCCCCTCCACCTATATAAGGAGGGGCAGGGCTCCCTCCTAGCACACACAAGTCCCTCACCTCAAACCCTAGAAGCTGCAGCCCACCATAGCCGCCGCCGCCCCCTAGGGTTTTGCCCTAGCCGCCGACTTGGGGTGCCCCAAACCCTAGCCGCCGGCTCTAGCCTCTCCTCCTTGGTGTGTCTAAAACCTAGATCGCCGAGGAGCTCTCTCATACTCCACCAGACTCGCTCCGGCTTAAGGCGAAGCCCTGCGATATCTCCCCTCTACTTCCGGTACCACGCCGTTGTGCTGCCGGAATCGCGAGGAGAGTGCTACAACCTCTGCTGCCTGCTGGAACAAGGGAGAGGAAGGTCTTTGTCGAGTACCGAACGTGTGACCGACTACGGGAGCGCTGCCGGAACGCAGCGCCGGAAGGATCGTCTACGCGATCTTGAGATCGGGAAGAGTACGACTACATCACCCACGAGAATCCGCTCTCGTTAAACACTTTGGAATCTTCGAGGGTAAGTTATTCCATCGACTCGTTGCTACAATCTAGTAGATAGATCTTGGCTTGTTTGTTTGTATGCGATAGAAATTTTTTGTTTTCCATGCTACGAAACCCTACAGTGGTATCAGAGTCGTGTCTATATGTAGATCTGTTGCACGAGTAGAACACAATGGTCATTGTGGGCGTTGATGCTTTTACTGTCGATTGCTTCTTGTGTACTTTGCATCTTGCGGTATGTTGGGATGAAGCGGCCCGGGCTAACCTTACATGACATCGTTCATGAGACTTGCTCCACGCTCGACATGCAACTTGTATTGCATAAGTGGCTTTGCGGGTGCCTGTTTCTCCTAGCATAGTTAAGATCCAATTTACAACGGGTGATTAACAATACTAGTATCAATGTTGTGGTTCATGTTCGTAAGTTAGAACGACACTTATTGAAAGCCCCAAACCACGTAAAACATGCAAAGAAAGTAGAGGCGTCTAACTTTGTTTTGCAGGGGTGTGCAGTGATGTGATATGGCCATGATTGTGATTATATTTGATGTATGCAATGTTCCTTATTGTAAGTTGGCAACCGGCAGGAGCCATATGGTTATCTTTAATTTATGTTAAGACCCGCGTGTCTATTCAAAGTAGTTGTAATAGTTGAAGCCGGTGGACGACAACCATGGATAAGCGTCATTGACCTTGATGCAATACCGGTGATGATGGAGATCATGTTCGTGCTTGAAGATGGAGATCGGAAGCACAAAGAAGAAAGGCCATATCAAATCACATATTATGAATTGCATGTGATGTTAATCCTTTATGCATCTTGTATTGCTTAGTAGACGACGGTAGCATTATAAGATGATCCCTCATGCACATGAATTTCAAGTCATAAAGTGTTCACCCTTAGTTAGCACCGTTGCTAAAGCTTGTTGTTTCGAAGCACCACATGATGATCGGGTGTGTTAGATTCCGCAAGTGTATACAACGTGAGCAAGCCAGATTTGCTCATGCGAAAACTAAGGTTTGATCTTGACGAGCCTAGCATGTACAGACATGGTCTCGGAACACGGATCACCGAAAGGTAAAGCATGAATCATATAGTAGATAGATGAACATGACGATTGTTCGCCATTGAAACTATATCAACTCTCGTGATGATCGGTGTTGATGTAGTGTATTTGGTTCGTGTGATCACTAAAACAATGTGAGGGATGTTGTTTTGAGTGGGAGTTCACCTAGATTAACTTTATTATTAATTTGAACTCAATTTGTCATAAACTTAGTCTAAACTATTGCAAATATGTTGTAGATCAATGGCATCCCCTACCATCAATTTTAATGCGTTCCTAGAGAAAGAAAAGTTGAAAAACAATGGAAGCAACTTCGCGGATTGGTTCCGCAATTTGAGGATTGTCCTCACAGCTGGTAATTTGACCTATGTGCTGGATGCACCGCTGGGTGACCCACCTGCAGCTGATGCTTCCGATGAAGTAAAGAATGTTTACCTCGCTCGGAAGAATCAGTACTCCATAGTTCAGTGTGCTATCTTGTATGGTTTGGAATCGGAGCTTCAGAAAAGGTTTGAGAATTCAGACCCATATGATATTGTCGAGGATCTCAAATTGATCTTTGAGACTCATGCGGCAATTGAAAGTTATGAGGCTTCTGAAAAGTTCTTTAACTGCAAGATGGAAGAGGGCAGCTCCGTCAGTGAGCATGTGCTTAAGATGTCTGGGCACGCAAACAAACTTCAAAGCTTGGGTATAGTGATTCCTAATGCTTTGGGGATTTACCGTGTCCTCCAATCACTACCACCAAGTTACAAGAACTTTGTGATGAACTACAACATGCAGAACATGAACAAGCAGTTGCCAGAACTGTTTGCTATGTTGAAGTCTGCAGAAGTGGAGATCAAGAAAGAGCACCAAGTGTTGTTGGTCAATAAGACCACCAAATTCAAGAAAGGCAAGTCTAAGCAGAAGGGACACTTCAAGAAGGGTGGTAAGAAAGTTACGACGCCGACGAAGAAGACCAAGGCTGGACCTAAGCCTAATACTGAGTGCTTTTACTGCAAGGGAGAAGGTCACTGGAAGCGGAATTGCCCAAAGTACTTGGCGGATTTGAAGAACGGCAACATCAAGAAGAAAGGTATATCTGATATACATGTTATTGATGTGTATCTCACTAGTACTCGTAGTAGTGCTTGGGTATTTGATACTGGTTCGGTTGCTCATATTTGTAACTCGAAACAGGTGCTGCAGAATAAACGGAAGCTAGCGAAGAACGAAGTGACGATGCGCGTGGGAAACGGATCAAAGGTTGATGTGATCGCGGTCGGCACGCTACCCCTTCATCTACCATCGGGATTAGTTTTATACTTAAATAATTATTATTTGGTGCCTGCGTTGAGCATGAACATTATATCGGGATCTTGTTTATTGCGAGACGGTTACTTGTTTAAGTCCGAGAATAATGGTTGTTCGATTTATATGAGTAATATGTTTTATGCACATGCACCTTTGATAGATGTTATATTCTTATTGAATCTCAATAGTGGAAATACACATATCAACAACATTGAGGCTAAACGGTTGAAATCAAGCGATAACTCGACCTATATGTGGCACTGTCGTCTTGGTCACATTGGAGTGAAGCGTATGAAGAAACTCCATTCCGATGGACTTCTTGAATCACTTGATTTCGAATCACTTGATAGATGCGAAGCATGTCTGATGGGTAAAATGACTAAGACTCCATTTTCTGGTATGATGGAGCGAGCTACGGACTTATTGGAAATCATACATACCGATGTGTGTGGTCCAATGAGTGTAGCATCGCGCGGTGGTTATCGCTATGTTCTTACCTTCACGGATGATTTGAGTAGATATGGGTATATCTATTTCATGAAACATAAATCCGAAACTTTCGAGAAGTTTAAGGAATTTCAAAGTGAGGTAGAGAATCAACGTAACAAGAAGATTAAATTTCTACGTTCTGATCGTGGAGGTGAATATCTAAGTTACGAGTTTGGCGAGCATTTGAAGAAATGCGGAATACTTCCACAGTTGACACCGCCGGGAACAACACGGCGTAATGGTGTGTCCGAACGTCGTAATCGAACTCTCTTAGATTTGGTTCGTTCTATGATGTCACTTACAGATTTACCGCTATCATTTTGGGGTTATGCATTAGAAACAGCCGCATTCACTTTAAATAGGGCACCGTCTAAATCCGTTGAAATGACACCGTATGAATTATGGTTTGGGAAGAAACCTAAATTGTCGTTCCTTAAAGTTTGGGGATGCGAAGCCTATGTAAAGAAGTTACAGCCGGACAAGCTTGAACCCAAAGCAGAAAAATGCGTCTTCATAGGATACCCGAAGGAAACTATTGGGTATACCTTCTATCATAGATCCGAAGGCAAAATCTTCGTTGCCAAGAATGGATCCTTTCTAGAGAAGGAATTTCTCTCGAAAGAAGTGACTGGAAGGAAAGTAGAACTCGACGAGGTTGTCGAACCTTCTCTCGAAATTGTGAGTAGCGCAACACCGGAAGAAATTCCTGTGGTGCCTGCACCAATTAGAGAGGAAGCTAATGATGGTGATCATGAAACTTCGGTTGAAGTTGCTACAGAGCCTCGGAGGTCAACGAGAACTCGTACCACTCCAGATTGGTATGATCCCGTTATGAGTGTCATGTTGGTGGACAACACCGATGACCCTGAGACATATGAGGAAGCGATGATGAGCCCAGATTCCAATAAATGGCAAGAAGCCATGAAATCCGAGATTGGATCCATGTACGAAAACCAAGTATGGACCTTGGTGGACTTACCGGATGGCCGGAAGGCTGTCGAGAACAAATGGATCTTCAAGAAGAAAACAGATGTTGATGGTAATGTTACTGTCTATAAAGCTCGACTTGTCGCAAAAGGGTTTCGACAAATTCAAGGAGTTGACTACGATGAGACTTTCTCACCAGTAGCGAAGCTAAAGTCTGTGAGGATTATGTTAGCAATCGCTGCATATTATGATTATGAGATATGGCAGATGGATGTCAAAACAACATTCCTCAATGGAGACATTGATGAAGAGTTGTATATGATGCAACCCAAAGGTTTTGACGATCCTAAAGATGCTAACAAGGTATGCAAACTTCAACGATCCATCTATGGATTGAAGCAAGCATCCCGAAGTTGGAATCAACGTTTTGATAAGGTGATCAAAAGTTTTGGTTTTATACAAACTTATGGAGAAGCTTGTATTTACAAGAAAGTGAGTGGGAGCTCTGTAGCATTCTTAATACTATATGTAGATGACATATTGTTGATTGGGAATGATGTAGACCTTCTTAATAGTGTCAAGGAATATTGGAATAATAGTTTTTCAATGAAGGATCTTGGCGAAGCATCTTACATATTAGGCATAAAGATTTATAGAGATAGATCGAAATGCCAAATATCATTGTCACAGAGTACATATTTGGACAAAGTTCTAAAGAGTTTTGGAATGGAAGATAGCAAGAAAGGGTTCTTGCCCATGTTTCCCAATACGACCTTGAGTAAAACTCAAAGTCCGACATCGGCCGAAGATAGAGAAAGGATGAGTAAGACTCCCTATGCCTCGGCCATAGGATCTCTAATGTATGCCATGCTATGTACTATACCCGACATTGCATATGCTGTTAGTTTGACTAGCAGATATCAAAGTGATCCAGGAGTGGATCATTGGACAGCGGTCAAAAACATCCTTAAGTACTTGAGAAGAACTAAGGATATGGTTCTTTCTTATGGAGGTGATGAACAACTCGTTGTTAATGGTTACACCGATGCTAGTTGGAACACCGATCCGGATGATTCTAAATCACAATCTGGATACGTATTTATTTTGGATGGTGCAGCAGTTAGCTAGAGGAGTGCAAAGCAAAGCGTTGTGGCGAGATCTTCAACTGAATCGGAATACATGGCTGCTTCGGAGGCTTCACAAGAAGCGATATGGATGAAAGAGTTCATTACAGAGCTGGGTGTGTTTCCTAGTGCGCTGGACCCAATGTCTATCTACTGTGATAACATGGGCGCCATAGCCAATGCGCAAGAACCAAGGTCACACAAGAAGCTGAAGCACATCAAGCTACGTTTTCACGCTATTCGAGAACATATCCAAGATGGGGATATAAAGATTTGCAAAGTACACACAGATCTGAATGTGGCAGATCCGTTGACTAAACCTCTCCCGAGGGCAAAACATGACCAGAACAAAACTGCCATGGGTGTTCGGTATATTACCATGTAATCTAGATTAGATGACTCTAGTGCAAGTGGGAGACTGTTGGAGATATGCCCTAGAGGCAATAATAAATGTAGTTATTATTATCTTTGTGTTTATGATAAATGTTTACATTCATGCTATAATAGTATTAACAAGGAAACATTGATACTTGTGTGATTTGTAAACTTAATTAGAAGTCCCTAGTATAGCCTCTATACATCACTAGCTTGTTGGTTGATAAATGATTGTGGTTTCCCTATCATGAACATTGAGATGTTATCAACAACAAGATCATATCGTTAGGAGAATGATATGGTGGACATACTCCTATAGATAAGCGTAGCATAAAGATCAAGTCATTTCAATAGTTCAATTGCTATATGCTTTCTGATACATAGTAACCTAATTCCTTCGACCATGAGATCATGCATATCACCTTTACCGGATGGATGCTTTGATGACATCAAACACCACACCGTAACTGGGTGGCTATAAAGGTGGCATTGAGTGTTCGGAAAGTATTGGTTGAGACACATGGATCAAGAGTGGGATTTGTCCATCCATATGACGGATAGATATACTCTGGGCCCTCTCGGTGGAATGTCTTGCAAGCATGTGACTGGCTCACAAGGGATCACATATCACGGGAACGAGAAAAGAGTACTTATCGGTAACGAGGTTGAACTAGGTATGCAGAGATACCGACGATCATAACCTCGGATAAGTAAACTATCGTGAGACAAAGGGAAATTGGTATCGTATGTAAGTGGTTCATTCGATCGCAAAGTAATCGTAGAAATATGTGGGAGCCATATGAATTTCCAGATTCCTCTATTGGTTATTGTTCGGAGAAGTGTCTCGATCATGTCCGCATAATTCACGAACCGTAGGGAGACACACTTAAGGATTCGACGTTGTTTGAGTAGTTATGGAATGAATGAGAAAGAGACCGAATGTTGTTCAGAGTCTCGGATGGGATCCGGGATATCACGAGGTGATCCGGAATTGTCCGGAGAATAAGATTCATATAAGGAAAGTCCCGTTTCGGAGTTGGGGAATGATTCCGGTGTTTTCATCGGGAATGTTCTAGAAGGTTCTGGAATGTCCGGCACTCCGGAGGGGAAGGGTACATGAATGTGTCATTGCAAGTTGGAATGATTGCATCATGTACTAAGTGTCTTCGCTGTCCAAAATAAAGGGTTTATTAAAATCCTAAATTGAAAAGTCAAACGGCTAGTTTGAAAGTCAAACGGCAAGTTTTGGAAAGAGGAGGAGGAGGTTGAAACCGAGTTGGGAGGGAGTCCCTCCTCCCCAAGCCGGCGCACCACCCAAGCCGAGTTGGTGAGGGACTCCACTCCTCCCCTTGGCCGCCGGCCCCTCCACCTATATAAGGAGGGGCAGGGCTCCCTCCTAGCACACACAAGTCCCTCACCTCAAACCCTAGAAGCTGCAGCCCACCATAGCCGCGCCGCCGCCCCCTAGGGTTTTGCCCTAGCCGCCGACTTGGGGTGCCCCAAACCCTAGCCGCCGCTCTAGCCTCCTCCTCCTTGGTGTGTCTAAAACCTAGATCTCCGAGAGCTCTCTCATACTCCACCATACTCGCTTCGGCTTAAGGCGAAGCCCTGCGAGATCTCCCCTCTACTTCCGGTACCACGCCGTTGTGCTGCCGAATCGCGAGGAGAGTGCTACAACCTCCGCTGCCTGCTGGACAAGGGAGAGAAGGTCTTCGTCGAGTACCGAACGTGTGACCGACTGCGGGAGCGCGGCTGCCGGAACGCAGCGCCGGAAGGATCGTCTACGCGATCTTGAGATCGGGAAGAGTACGACTACATCACCCACGAGAATCCGCTCTCGTTAAACACTTTGGAATCTTCGAGGGTAAGTTATTCCATCGACTCGTTGCTACAATCTAGTAGATAGATCTTGGCTTGTTTTGTTTGTATGCGATAGAAATTTTTTGTTTTCCATGCTAACGAAACCCTATAGTGGTATCAGAGCCGTTCTATATAGAGATCTGTTGCACGAGTAGAAACACAATGGTCATTGTGGGGGCGTTGATGCTTTTATTGTCGATTGCTTCTTGTGTACTATGCATCTTGCGGTATGTTGGGATGAAGCGGCCCGGGCTAACCTTACATGACATCGTTCATGAGACTGCTCCACGCTCGACATGCAACTTGTATTGCATAAGTGGCTTTGCGGGTGCCGTGTTTCTCCTAGCATAGTTAAGATCCAATTTAACAACGGTGATTAACAATACTAGTATCAATGTTGTGGTTCATGTTCGTAAGTTAGAACGACACTTATTGAAATCCCCAAACCACGTAAAACATGCAAGGAAAGTAGAGGCGTCTAACTTTGTTTTGCAGGGGTGGTGCAGTGATGTGATATGGCCATGATTGTGATTATATTTTTATGTATGCAATGTTCCTTATTGTAAGTTGGCAACCGGCAGGAGCCAT